>CAUYPK010147357.1:0-11991 GCA_963574355.1 Loris lydekkerianus
ATATTTGTACCAGAATGTTTATCGCAGTCCTATTCATAATTGCTAAGTCATGGAAAAAGCCCAAGTGCCCATCGATCCATGAATGGATTAATAAATTGTGGTATATGTACACCATGGAATATTATGCAGCCTTAAAGAAAGATGGAGAGTTTTCCCTTTTCATGTTTACATGGATTGAGATGGAACATATTCTTCTCAGTAAAGTATCTCAAGAATGGAAGAAAAAGTACCCAATGTACTCAGCCCTACTATGAAACTAATTTAGGGCTTTCACATGAAAGCTATACCCCAGTTACAACCCTAGAGTAGGGGAAAGGGGGAAAGGGAGTGGAGGGAGGTTGGAGGGGGTTGAGGGGGAAGGGTAGTGGTGGAATTACACCTGCAGTGCATCTTACAAGGGTATATGTGAAACTCAGTAAATGTGGAATTTAAATATCTTGGCATTGTAACTGGGAAAATGCCAGGAAGTCTATGTTAACTATCGTGATGAAAATGTGTCAAATGGTCTGTGAAGGTAGTGTATGATGCCCCATGATCAAATCAATGTAAGCAGGTATGATTTTATAAAAAAAAAAAAAAAAGACTTCAGGCTTTGGATTTGGATAAAGATCAATCTTGGAAAGATTTTTGCCATCAGCTCCTTTTAAGATCTTGTTGCGAATGTGAACCAAAATCTCAGCTACATTGTATCTGGGGAAAGTCCGTGTTTCCATCCTGGGAGTTTGCTGCTAGGCTACAGCTCGTGCCGCCCACAAGAAGGCAGCGAGTTCGGATATCAGTTACAGGAACAAGGAAACACTGACGGTTGCCACTTTTCAAATTTGCCCGTTCTTTTTTATTTTGTACTTCTTTGTCTATTTATTTTCCTTTCTCATAGATATTGTTAGCTTTATTTTCTAACCCTTCTATTGATTATTTTCATTTCTGCTATCATGTTTTGAGTGTCAAGGAACTATGTAAAGTTTAATCCATTTTTTTAATCACAGTAAACTACTTCTTTGTTTTGTAGATGCAATCAAAGTTAATCTCTCTGTGTAAAGTTGGTGTCATTGACATTGTTTCTCTGTGCATAGTCTTTTCCTCCAAGTAGGTCTTTTTTTTCTTTGTTGGTTTTGTGTTCTGTCTTCTTATTAGAGAGGTTTCTCATATTTCTGGTAACTCTTGGTTCTCTGCTCCTGATTAAAAGTAGGAGACTTTATTAGTTTTCTTTGCTGTGTTACAAATTACCACAAATTTAGTTATTTGAAATAGTACTCATTTATTATCTCACAGGTTTATAGGTCAGAATCTTAGTGGTTTTGGCTGGATTGTCTGCTTAGGATCTCACAATGCTAAAATCAAAGTGTTGGGTGTCCTGTTCTTTTACCTAGAAGCTTGGGCAGTAGCTTTTCAGGCTTATCCAGGTTTTGTGCAGCTGGTTTTTAGTAGGGGTTGGAGGCACTTTCGGCTCCTAGAAGCTTCTCTTCAGTTGTTTCACATTCCCCCACTCAGTCTTCAGAGTCAGAAATGGAATATTGAATCCTTCTAGTATTATAAACTGGTAAAACAGTCACCCAGGCTGGATACAGTGGCTCATACCTGTAATCCTAACACTCTGGGAGGCCCAGATGGGTGGATTGCTTGAGCTCAGGAGTTTCAGACCAGCCTGAACAAGAGTGAGACCCTGTTTCTAGTAAATAGAGAAAAACTAGCTCGGTGTTGTAGCAGGCACCTATAGTGCTAGCTATTTGGGAGGCTGAGGCAAGAGGATCTCTTGAGCTCAACAATTTGAGGTTGCTGTGAGCTATGATGATCTCATGGCATTCTAGCAAGGGCAAATGAGTGAGACTCACAAAAAATAAAAAAGAATTAGTGAAATAAAATATTCACCCAGATAATCTCAACAGTTTAAGGGCAACTGTGCTATACAACAAGTAGGATAATAGGTATGATATCTCATTATATACATAGGCTTCCGGATTAAGAGGGAACATCTTTGAGGCCTTAATTTTGTCTACCACAAGGACAGTAAGCTGATGGATTGCTTGTATAGGTCTTGTTAATTTTAACCTTTAATGTAGGGTATATGCATTGTTTGTTAATTGGGGAATCTCTGATACCAGGATTTAAATCTTTCATATTGGGTTAGTTAGATTATGTAGAGAAGCATATTTCATCTATTTCTTGGAGGTTAAAGGTTTGGTTATTTTTATTTTGGTAGCCAATAGCAAAGAGGACTGGGCATTTCTGAATATTGTCACAGACTTGTGGGGTATGGAAAAAGAAATAACTCAAAGATGTGGAAAGGAGATTTTAACACAGGGACCTAAGTAACTGCTTCATAAAACTCTTTCATTTAGTCTTCCTTATTTAGCCATCTCTTTTGACTTTGCTCTCAGCTCTGGACATAACTAGTATTGCCAGTTTCTGTGCCTTATGAGTATTCTTCAGTATATATGGGAATGATTTTCAGTTTTCCCTTGTTCACCTTTCTCAACTCTGGTAGGTCAATTATTACTTGTCTTACTTATTTTTCATATTCTAAGGTGTCCAATATCTTATTGCTGTTGTTTTTTTCTTAAGACCAACTTGTGGGTTTATTAAGTATCAAAACACATACAATGGGTTGTTTTTTGAGCTTTAAGAGGGAACAAAATTATCTGTGCTCTATTTAACATTTTCATCATCTTTCAACTACCATGAAATTTCCCAGAGTCTTGGATCCCCAATTCTTGCTTTAAAAAGCAGATTGTAAGATTGAGAATGATATGCCATAGTACCTCAAGTGATATTTTCTGATGCTCAGCCCTATTTCTGAGAAAACAAGGCAGATTACTTTCCTCATCTCACTCTTTTAATGTCAAATGAGATGTGGTACTTTTCTGTGAGCATACTTCCCTCTGCCTAGAATGTTCGCTGTGCTCCAGACTTTTTTTTTTTTTTTTTTTTTTTTGCATCTTGCTTAATAGCCTGAAAGTTTCTTTCTTGAGTTTGATCCAGGTCACAATTTACCTTCTTCTGTGACACTTTCTCTATTCCCTCCATATATGCATGTGCTCGTTTAGAACTATCGAAGCAACTCATTTCTAACTCATTTCAAGTTTATGGCCCTCTCATACTACCAGATTGTGTGCTCATACAGGACAAGGACCAACTTAGTCACCTGTGTTTCTCTGGTGCTCCCAGTACTGACACATTGTATATGCTTAATGTTGCTGAATGAGGAAACCTTTTTAATCTTTCACAAACCTTAACAGTAGTCATAAACCTTGAATAGCCAAGACGTTACTCAGAAGTAAAAACAAATCAGGAGGAATTATACTACCAGACTTCAGGCTATACTATAAATCTATAGTTATGAAAACAGCATGGTACTGGCACAAAAATAGAGAGGTAAATATATGGAACAGAATAAACCAACAGATGAACACTGCCACTTATCATCATTTGATCTTTGATAAGCCCATCAAAAGCATTCATTGGGGTAAATATTCCTTATTTAACAAATGGTGCTGGGTGAACTGGCTGGCGACATGTAGAAGACTGAAACTGGACCCTCACCTTTCACCATTAGGAAAAATTGACTTTCACTGGATAAAAGATTTAAACTTAAGACAGAAAACTATATAGATACTAGGAGAGAGTGCAGGGAAAATGCTTGAAGAAATTGTCCTCGGAGAATATTTTATGAGGAGGACCCTCCCGGGCAATTGAAGCAACACCAAAAATATGTTCCTGAGATCTGATCAAACTAAAAAGCTTCTGCACAGCCATGAACACAGTAAGTAAAGCAAGCAGACATCTCTCAGAATGGGAGTAGATATTTGCAGGTTATGTTTCTGACAAAGGTTTTATGACTAGAATCCACAGAGAACTCAAACTAATTAATAAGAAAAGAACAAATGACCATGTTTCCTTGTGGGCAAGAGACTTGAACAGAAGTTTCTCTGAAGAAGGCAGGCACATGGCCTACAAACACATGAAAAAATGTTCATCATCTTTAATCATCAGAGAAATGCCAATCAAAACCACTTTGAGATGTCATCTAACTCCAGTAAGATTAGCACTCATCACAAAAATCCCAATACTACAGATGTTGGTATGGATGTAGAGAGAAGGGAACACTTCTGCACTGCTGGTGGGAACACAAGCTAATATGTCCTTTTTGGAAAGGACGGGGAACTAAAAATAGACCTGCCATTCGATCCTGCAATTCCTCTGCTAGGTATGTATCCAGATGACCAAAACTAATTTTAAAACAAAGACATTTGCACCAGAATGTTCATTGCAGCTCAATTCATAATCACCAAGTCATGGAAGAAGCCCATGTGCCCATCAATCCCTGAAAGAATTAATAAACTGTGGTATATGTATACCATGGAATATTATACAGCCACAAAAAGATGTAGAGTTTACATCTGTTATGTTTACCTGGATGGAGCTGAAATATATTCTTCTTAATAAAAAGTATCTCAAGAATGGAAGAAAAAGTATCCAATGTACTCACTACTATTATGAAACCAATATATAATCACCCACACTTTCATATGAATGATAAAACACAAGTATAGTCCAGAATGAAGGACGGAAGAGGAGGGAGAGGGGAGGGGACAGGGGAGGCTGGAAGGAGGGAGGGTAATTGCTGGGACATCACCTATTGTGCACAATGCAAGGGTTCATGTCAAAACTATTAAGAGTATAAAGGTCTTGACAAAACAAGTAAGGTGAAGGTTATGTTAACCAGTTTGATGTGAGCATTCCAAATTGTATATAAAATCAGCACATTTATCCCATAAATGCATTAATGTACATAGTTATGATTTAATTTAAAAAATTACCTGTAAGAAGATTGTGTGCACTGAAGCATCAATGTTTTTTTTGTGCCAATCATTTTAATATGCTTGGTAAAACTATTGATTTTCTCATGTATATCAAAGGCTTTGGTATTTATGAATGTCTTCGATTAAGAGAGACTATATAGTAGAAATAAACTTTTGGAATTTGGGGGCATAAAATACCTCTACTGGTAAAAAGTTAACATTTTAAATGTTAAAGAAATAGTTTGCTTATTATGTTTTGTTTGTAGGTAAAGTCTGGATTCTTCCATGAAAGTGATTCCAAAGCTGTTGCTAAATCTATTAGAGACCGGTTGACACTGATAAAGAAGACGAGGGAGAAGAAACCTACTGGCTGTTTGGAAGAACGCCGGGATTCCCCATGGAAGTGTATGGGGAATGTATTCCCTAAGTACCAGAATACAACTTTGCCCCATGTTCCTGCTCAGCAGACTGGGACTGAATGTGAAGAAACTGAAGTTGATCAACATGTTCAACAACAACTTCTACAAAGAAAGCAACAGCAGCATTGCTCCTTGGTTACAGGTAACACAGTTAATAATTTGTCAGTGCAACCAAATATGAAATTATAGTCCCTAAATTTTATGTTTTAGGAGGGGCAGTTGCCAATGACCTATTTTTTTATCATATATTCCATATTTTTAAATAGCACTTTTGTGTTTTTCAAAGCATTCTATTAACTATCATTTCAGAAAGCTTTTTACAAAATCCCTGAAATAGGCCAGCTAGTTTCCTTATTTTAAAATTAAGAAATTATTTTGTTAAGTGACTTGTATAAGGTGCTAGTTGAATAAGAATTATAATCTAGTGTCTAGTTTTGTTTAGGGAATAAATAAAATTACCTTATTAACATTTCTGAGGATCGAACAAATCTTTTAATAATGAAAATTTGGCACTTAAAGATACAATTGATTCTTCAAGAAGAAATTGTCTAGAATTTTAGTCCCTTTGTATCGTAGTCTCAAGTATAATATTAACAGGGTTTTTCTTATTTTCTGCTACAATGTAGTCTCTTCTCCAGAAGGATTCAGTATTTGAATAGTAATATCCAATTGTTCTACAAAGCCAGTATTTTTTGTCCAGGTTCTGGGAGAAAGAGACTATGACACTTAACATTTTATTGAAATCCTAATGTCAAGTGTTGATTAGTTAGGGATATATGTGAAATGGCTAGCAAATGGACTTGATTTTTATGTGATTCTTTGTTGTTTGGTTTGCTTTACTAAGATAATTTTAGCTATATTGAAAATATCAACATTTCATTGCTTTATGGAGCATTACATGATGGTTTTTGATTAATTCTTCAGTATACTTATTTTATTTGAAGCTTTCTGAGGTTATCAGAATAAAATAACCCTTAAAGAACCATTGAACATTGTGCTTCGTATTTTCTTCTACTTGTTGCTTATTTTCTGTTATAGGTGACAATTTTTCTGAGACAGGAGCTGGATCAGTTATACATTCAGATACTTCCAGTCAGCTCAGTATAGCCTGTTCCTCAAACCAGACGATGAACTCTCAAATGGTTTCTAACATCCCACAGGCTGAAATAAGTGTTCCAGGGCAAGTTTATTCATCTCAGCAACTAGTAGGACATTATCAGAAAATTTCAGGGGTGAGGTGAACTCTTATATTTTTAAGTGTGTAATCAGTATATTTACTCTAAGTGGGAGAATATATCTTTAATCCTTTTTTTTGTTATTTAACAGTTGCAGAAGCAGCCAAAGCTGACTCAGCCTCATATTTTGCCTTTGGTTCAAGGTCAGTCCACTGTTTTGCCTGTACATATCCTTGGACCTACAGTTGCTTCACAACCCCAAGTATCCCCATTAACTCTCCCAGATGTCTCACAGTTAAAGGTAAGACACATTTTAGGAGGCTCGTTATTCATTTAAACTAATTTAACACTGCTTAGATTTTCTGATAGGCAGGTTCCCTTTCATAAACTCAGCATAGTTCAGATAAAGATCATTGAAAGCTAAGTTTTTTATATTTTCCTTCACACAAGACATTTCTTTTGAGGATGTGCCTAATACTGTGTAACTGGAATCTTGAGACACTGCTTGTAAAGTTGGAGAAGAAATAGAGAACTCTTTATGTATGGACAAAAGATTTATTAAGGACTCAGAAGTCTTCCTCTTGGTAATGATGGTTTGTTCTTTGTATTGAACTTTTTCAGGCTGGTTTGAATATCGAGGGATATCGATTGCAGTTGAATAGAAATAGTATTTCATAGACTTTCATAATTTTTATCAGGTCCATCTAAATTCTTGACTTGTTTGAGTTCACGTTTATTTTTTGTGGGAGAAATAAATGTTTTTGTTTTTCAGACTCTTCAAGTCAGCATTATTCATTTCTGACAATGAGTAAACAGTTTTTGTGTGAGTTCATTTATCAAGACTGTATCCTGGTTCCCTAGGTTAAGGACTCTGGACGCATGGTTGGGTTTTTCTTTGTCATCACCCTGTTTCTCCCCTACCCCCTCAGCATTTATACCCTGTGTGTGCCTTTCCTCTCTGGGAGTAAGATAGTCCAAGCTCCTGGTCATTCTTTGTTTGGCTAGCATTCTCTAGCCAAACAGGGAATGCCTGGTTTTACTAGCAGCTGGTGCATCTTTAGTCAGTCATAGTTCATCAATAAACTTTTAATGACCATCACCACCTTCTGGGGATATGAGGTAAAATAAAATAGGATCCTTGCCCTCAAGAAGCTCAGTCTTATAAGGGAAATCATACATATACTTTACAAATGCCAGATGCATATAGAATCTTCTTTGAACAGATTTAGTCTCATGTAATTGAAGGTGCCTGGTATTTGGCTAGTGTTGATAAATGATATCGTAGATATCTGTAATTGAACTCATATTATGGTTTGATTTGTCTCTTTCTAAGCCTATAATGAAAAATCTGTTGGATTGGTTTTTAAATTTAGCTTAGGTTCAACCACATAGGTATACAGGTAATATGTATTTTGAACAGTATTTTCAACATTTAAATTTTTTTAATCATGAAATTTTATTTGCTTATTTATTATAAAAATAAAGTTCATGCAGTTATAAAGAAGAAAGTGAAAATAATTTGTTAGCTCTACCTAGAGCCAACTTATGTTTCTATTTGAGGTATAGCTTCTAGATTTGTCTTTATTTATATACACATAATTTTGTTTGTATATGCATGTGTATATCATATACATGCTATTTTTTGTAGCTTGATTTTCACCTAATATATAGAAACCACCTAAGCAAGCACTTTGACCATTTTGATCTTTTTATGAGCATGGTTGCCCAAGTTCTAGGCAGTTATTACAGCCAATCTGTATTTACACATATTTCCGCCAACTCTTTCCTCCCTTCTTGAGAGAATGTTCATTTTAGCTATGATATTGAAATCTTTTGATCTTTCTCTTGGTAGTAGTATCCACTGATAGTAGTATCCACTGATACTGATACTGATCTGATAGTAGTATCCACTATCAGGTGTGTGGAAGTATCAGATTCAGATATTCTGAATCTCTGCCAGAGTTTCAATGAGTTATGTGGTAAATGACATGAGGAGCATATTGCTGTGACTCATCTCAGCCCCTTAGTGTATTAAACTAGCATTTACTCATTGTATTATGATTTTTATAGGATTAATGCTATACCTAACACCTTTTTGATAATTTGCTGAAATTTTTGGAGCATAGTATTATTTTATATATCAATCTGTCTGGGATAGTCCCATTGAAATGGGCATAGTATATGCATTTATAATTTTCATTTTCTTTGCACTAACACCAGGAACTGCAGCTGACATTTGGAGTGCATGGACAAAGTTCAGCCCAACCTAACACTTTAGACTTACTGGAGTTCCACAATCAATCCTTTCTGCAGTTTCTTCTCAGACATTGCCTGCTTCATAAATGATTTCCCAGCCTCCAACAATTGGTCTTCAATGTGATTCTGGCCCTAGAAATGGGAGTCATGCATTAAGCAAAGAACAAGATGGCAGTCAGATTTTTAGGTTCTTACCAGTTAATTGCCCTTAAGCTTTTTTTTTTTTTTTTTTTGACACAGTCTCAAGCTGTCACCCTGGGTAGAGTGCCATGGTGTCACAGCTTACAGTAACCTCAAACTCTTGGGCTTAAGCAGTTCTCTTGCCTCAGCCTCCCAAGTGGCTGGGACTATAGGCGCCTGCTGCAATGCCTGGCTGTTTTTTTTTGTTGTTGTTGTTGTTGCAATTGTCATTGTTGTTTTAGCTGGCCCGGGCTGGGTTCGAACCTGCCAGCCTTGGTGTATGTGGCTGGCACCCTACCCACTGAGCTGCGGGTGCCGCCTCGCCCTCCAGCTTTGTGGAATCATTCTTCTGTCCCATATGTGAGCACTGCACAGAAAGTTCCTGGTATAGAAGCTCCCTTCAAATCCCATTAGAGGACATTTGGGGGCCAATCAGCATTCATAAAAGATACATTCAATATCCTGTCAGGAGTCTATAATTCCAGTTTCTTCAATGCCACAAAGCCAGACTGTATTTGAAGGAGCCTTGTTTCTAAGCTGCTGTTCAGAAGCAGCCATTAATTTTACAACCTAAGATTATGGCCTTACCACAGAAAAATCTTTAGTAGGATTGTATACTTCAAGAGCCTGAAGCTCTTGCAAATCAGCAGCAGCCAAAGAGTGGTACTGAAAGTGTTATTCAGCCACTGGACCAGCCATCTTATTCTATTCAACACACTTATCCAGGGCCACTGAGCAGTTACCCTTTGTGATACATCCCTGGGAACAAACTGTTTTCTCATCACAGCCAACTTAACCAATCCAGGCTCTAACATAGCTTGTTTATTCATTGCCAACCCTGGAACATTCTCTTTACACTGTTCAACCACCAGCCTCACAGCCAACTTTTTCTACGCAGACTTTTTATTTAGTCCCACCTGCAGTGATGCCCTCTTATTTGGCACCAGCCCAAGGGCAACCTGCTTATCTAGTGCAACCTCTGGTTCAGTCATCTTTTACAGATTAGCCAGCATATGTGATCCAGGCAGCTTACCTTGTGCAACCTATGGAATAGTCTGCTTGTCAGGTACTGTCTCTTGATCATGTCTCTCATTTGGGACAAACAGTTTATACCATCTGGACAACCTTCATAACCCAGCAAGTATACATAATAAAATCTCCTCATAGCAAGCAAGTACATGTTATGAATTCTGCATATCATAAGTTATACTCTGTATGTATCACTTTTTGTAGCACAGACTTCTGAGAAACAATCCTGTTTAACACAACCCCAAGGTAATACTTGTTAATGTTGGAACAAAAGATATATTTAACATCAATGTTAGATACACAAATGTTAGGTACACAAAGGTGTTCTACTGAACCTTTATTTAATGTCCAGCATTCAGTAACTCCATGCTAAGCAAATGCCAGTTTTGGACACCAGCAGCTAAACACTCAGGCCTAGTCAAGTAGCATTATGTCTTAGAAGGCAGTGGAAAGACAGCTTCAAAACCATGGGCAGATATCCTTCATTCAGCAGGCCTCTTCACAGGCCCACATCCAGCCCCCACATTTTTCAGTATAGATTACCCAATTACATCTAACACCAAGCCACTTTTCTTACTCAGCTTTCATTCAGCATCAGCAGATAACTCATTCATGTCATAGACAAACACAGGAAACCCATCAAATGACTACTTAAGAAGGTTCCATAAATCAACAACAATCTTTGTATAACTAACATGCTGCTCTTCAGCAGCAGGTACCTCATTCATAGGCAACTAACCAAGTTCAGCCATTACAAGGTATTCCAAAGACCATTAAAAACATCCAGAATCCAGCAACACATCAAACAAATTAAACATTATGACCAAGTCGGTTTTATCCTAGGGTCTCAAAGCTGGTTCAATATATGTAAATCTATAAGTATAATTCAGCACATAAACAAATGAAAAAACAAAGACCATATGATTCTCTCAATTGATGCAGAAAAAGCTTTTGATAATATACTGCATCCCTTCATGATCAGAACACTTAAGAAAATTGGTATAGAGGGGACATTTCTTAAACTGATAGAGGCCATTTACAGCAAACCCACAGCCAATATCATATTGAACGGAGTTAAATGGAAATCATTTCCACTCAGATCAAGGAACCAGACAAACCTGCCCATTGTCTACACTGATCTTTAACATTGTAATGGAAGTTTTAGCCACCACAATTAGGGAAGAAAAGGCGATCAAGAGTATCCATATAGGGTCAGAAGAGATCAAACTTTCGCTCTTCGCAGATGATATGATTGTATATCTGGAAAACACCAGGGATTCTACTACAAAACTCTTAGAAGTGATCAAGGAATACAGTAGCGTCTCAGGTTACAAAATCAACATTCATAAATCGGTAGCCTTTATATATACCAACAATAGTCAAGCTGAAAAAACAGTTAAGGACTCTAGTCCATTCACGGTAGTGCCAAAGAAGATGAAATAGTTGGCAGTTTATCTAACAAAGGACGTGAAAGATCTCTATAAAGGGAGCTATGAAACTCTAAGAAAAGAAATAGCTGAAAATGTTTACAAATGGAAAAACATACCATGCTTGTGGCTGGGAAGAATCAACATTGTTAAAATGTCCATACTACTAAAAGCAATATACTATTTTAATGCAATCCCTATTAATGCTCCACTGTCATACTTTAAAGATGTTGAAAAAATAATGCTTCATTTTATATGGAATCATAAAAAACCTCTAATAGCCAAGACATTACTCAGAAATAAAAACAAAGCAGGAGGAATCACCGTACCAGACCTCAAGACTATACTACAAATCGATAGTGATCAAAACAGCATGGTACTGGCACAAAAACAGAGAAGTAAATGTCTGGAACAGAATAGAGAACCAAGAGATGAACCCGGCTACTTACTGTTATTTGATCTTTGACAAGCCAATTAAAAACATTCTGTGGGGAAAAGATTCCCCATTTAACAAATGGTGCTGGGTAAACTGGCTGGCAACCTGCAGGAGACTGATACTGGACCCACACCTTTCACCATTAACTAAGATAGACTCTCACTGGATTAAAGATTTAAACTTAAGACATGAAACTATAAAAATACTAGAAGAGAGTGCAGGGAAAACCCTTGAAGAAATTGGTCTGGGCAAGTATTTTATGAGGAGGAC
>CAUYPK010147360.1:0-15678 GCA_963574355.1 Loris lydekkerianus
GGAGAAATTAAATACTTCAACGACATTCACATGTTGAAGAAATTTGCCACAACTAAACCAGCTTTCCAGGACATTCTTAGACCCATCCTCCATAAAGATCAGTGTAATTCTCCACCACAAAAGTAAACCCACCCAGAAAATTTTTGATCAAATTCCAACTTCCACAGTCACAAAAGGATTAAAAATGTCCACCGGACTCTCAAAAGGTTTATTAATATTCTCAATTAATGTGAATGGTTTAAATTGTCCTCTAAAGAGGCACCGGTTGGCTGACTGGATACAAAAACTCAAGCCAGATATCTGCTGCATCCAAGAATCGCATTTTACATTAAAAGACAAATATAGACTCAAGGTGAAGGGATGGTCATCTATATTCCAGGCAAATGGAAAACAGAAAAAGCAGGCGTGCCAATCCTGTTCGCAGACTCAATAGGCTTTAAACCAATCAAAATAATTAAGGATAAGGATGGGCACTTCATATTTGTCAAAGGTAATACTCAATACGATGAGATCTCAATTATTAATATTTATGCACCCAAACACAATGCACCTCAATTTATAAGAGAAACTCTAACAGACATGAGCAACTCGATTTCCTCCACTTCCATAATTCCTTTACTAGGTTTATACCCAGAAGACCAAAAGTCACAATATAACAAAGACATCTGTACCAGAATGTTTATTGCAGCCCAATTAATAATTGCTAAGTCATGGGAGAAGCCCAAGTGACCATCGACCTACAAATGGACTAGCAAATTGTGGTACATGTACACCATGGAATACTATGCAGCCTTAAAGAAAGATGGAGAGTTTACCTCTTTCATGTTTACATGGATGGAGCTGGAACATATTCTTCTTAGCAAAGTACCTCAGGAATGGAAGAAAAAGTATCCAATGTACTCAGCCCTACTATGAAGCTAAAATTACAGCTTTCACATGAAGGCTATAACCCAACTATAGCACAAGACTATGGGGAAAGGGCCAAGGAAGGGGAAGGGAGGGGAGAGGTTTTGGTGGAGGGAAGGTAATGGGTGGGGCCATATCTATGGTGCATCTTAGAATGGGTACAGGCAATTGCACTAATGTACACAGCTATGATTTAACAATAACAATAAATAAATAAATATAAAAAAATAAAAATTTAGAAATATTTAAAATAAACTAAGAAGTATGAGGAATAATAACATAAACAGCTTAGAGAATCTTCTACTCTGCTTTCTTTGTTACTATGATCAAAGAACCACTTCCCTTCCATCTGGGCCTTTATTTGTCCTCCTGATCATCCTGTCTCTCATTTAGAGCTATCACTGTCTCCTATTTCCTCTGGCCTAGGTACATCCAAATGTTAATATGTGTATACCATATACAGATATGATATATATCATATATATCATATGATATATGTATATGTATACATATTTAAATATGTGTATATCATACACATATATAGTATATAATATAATATATAAAATGTAATGTTATACACATATATGTAATATCATATAGTATATAATATGTAATGTAATGATAGATATAATATGTAATATGTAATGACATACATATATAGTTTTCTTTAGGCAAGTTATAAAAAGTAAAATTAATTTTCATAATATATTTTATTTAATCCACTATATCCAAAATAATATTTCAATATTTAGTTAATATAGAATTGCTAAGATATTTTAACTTATTTTTTTCATAAATTCTTCGAACTCCAGGATGTATTTTACACATGCAGCTCATCTCAGTGTGGACTAATCACATTTCACATGACTAATTTCACATGTGGCTAATGGCTGCCCTATTGGATAGTACCATAAAAGTTTCTTCTCCAAGCTTGATTCTGGAAACACAGTTTTAATGCTGACACTTACTCAGGTCAGTATTTTTGTTTTGTTGTTTTGCTTTACTATAATACGAGATGGGTGAAGAGCAGATGGAACTTGATAGAGCAGGGATTGGGGGGAGGTGTCTGTTGGTGTAAGTGAGAGAAATGAGGAGGCAGAAAATCTCCTGGGGATGGTTAAATTAAAGTACCTTAAGATAGAACCCTGAAAAATGGATTATATCTGTCAGTTGTTTTGACTTAGAGTGGTGTGATATGTCATATATTTATGTTGCTCTAGATATATACCCTAGTTTTAAGAACATGGATAGTTTCTATGTCATGGGAAAAGGATGCAACTATGGCTCAGGAATGCATAGGGCTTGTGATTAGTTCCTAAAGGTACTTGGTGGAGTATGGCCTTCAAGATCTTAAACCTATTTGATACCACAGAATCTATTACCTCCCAAAGGTTCCACTGCCAAACACCATCACATTGAAGGCTTCAGTGTATTAATTTTAGTGGGTAGGGAGGGGTGACATTGAGTCATAAGAGTAAATCCTTAATACAATGAAACTGATGTGCTTATAAGAAAAGGAAGAGACACCAGGATCATACACCCATAGAGAAAAAGGCCTCGTAAGGACACAGAGAGAAGGCAGCTGCCTACAAATTAAGGATAGCATCTCCAGAAGAAACCAAACCTGTGTGGACCTAATCTTCTAGCCTCCAGAACTGTCAGAAAATAAATTTATGTTGTTTTTCTGTGGAATTTTGTTTTGACAACTCTAGCAGATTAATACAGGGGCTGATTTCAAATAGATGTAAATTGTAAATTGTTTTATTTATGGGCTTTTTCCTTATTTTCATTGTACCCTCTTTACGAAACCTGAGAAACTAAGATACTTAGTTTCTTTCTAATATTTAAGAGGACAAAATGGCTAATGTATTATAGAAAAGTTAATTGAATACCTGGACAATTGTGTGAGTCTCGGAATTCTACACAAAACATTACTATTCATCTCAACAAGCTCATCTCAGGCTCTGAATGTCATAAGGTATATAGATAACTGTGGCATCTTTTATCCTTCATCAACAACCTAATTAGCCAAACTGATGTTTCTTGGCCAAGTTCTGTTTTCTCCTCTCATTATGCTGAATACACTTAGATACTACATTTTATTTCTTACCAAAAGTGCTCTACCTGTCCCCCTTTTGAAAGAATTTGAATATTATAAAAAAGCATTAGTTCTTTCTTCTTTTAGTAAAACATCACAAGAATGGAAAAGCAAGTATCCAATGTATGCAATGCTGATACGAAGCTAACAGATAAACAACTATATGCCCAGATGAGAGAAAAAAACAGTGAAATTCAAAAGGTAGGAGGACTGGTAAACTCTCACCTAATGGATCCAACATACTCCTTGGGTTCTGCATATTAATCTGAAATTTTAAAAAATGGCATTAGTTGTTTTAACTTTTAAAAATAAAGTCTAAAAAAGTGTAGTTCTTTCTAAGGGCCCTCAGATTCTTCCACTGTGATGCATTCTTGTTAAGAAGATGGAAGGAGAACTAAATCCTCTGTGCTTCATTTTAAAGAGTTAGACTCCTATGGTGCATCTTACAAGGTACATGTGAAACTTACTAAATCTAGAATATAAATGTTTTAATACAAGAACTAAGAAAATTCCAGGAAGGCTATGTTAACCAGTGTGATGAAAATATGTCAAATGGTCTGTAAAACCAGTGTATGGTACCCCATGATGAAATTAATGTACACAGCTATGATTTAATCATAAATAAATAAATAAAACAAAGAGTTCAACTCTATTTCCTTTATGAAGCCACTTCATGAGATACCATAGCTGCAGAATTATACCTGGGTCTTATTACTTTGCTCTTCTCTAGATGATTTCACTTTTAATAAACACCCCTCACTAGGAGCTGTTATATTTTCTTCTTTTTTCTACTCAACCCTATTACTCTCCCACTGGCATTTCTTCTCATAGTGCCTTATTTCAAATGATTTACCATCAAATTCTTTTGATTTACGGCATTTCATAGATAAAGAAAATCTACCTCTTCCTGTTCAGTTGTTGTTATCAATCTTTAAAGGCTGACTTCAGAAAGGATTGCTGTATTTTCCAGCTAATGGGCTAATAGTGCCATTATCAAAGGAGAGAGATCATTTTCCGGAGGTGGTCTTCATCCTGACTACCTATGGTAGGTCCTATGGTTTTTTTCAAAACTGATGAGGTCATATCCTGGAATATATCCATTTTTTAGAGGAATAGTAGAAATTTCTGTCCCTGAATGATCTTATCTTGTATATAAATACTCTGAATCAATGACTTGAAAATGTATATCCAGTCTTGAACTTCTCCTTAGGATTCAGTCTTTTTTTTTTTTTTTTTTTTTTAGTGTTTGGCATTCATTAAGGTTACACTGATTGCGATTGTTAGGTAAAGTCCCTCTTGTAATTGTGTGCCATATACCATGATACCCATCTCCCTCCCTCCTTCCGTCTCCCCAATCCCTCATTTCTCTACCCCACCCCTTATATTAGATCATCTACTGCTTTTGTATTAGAATTGAGTACACTGGATTCTTCCTTATCCATTCTTGTGATGCTTTGCTATCACAAGATGTGTTCCACATCCATCTAGGTTAATACAAAAGATGTAAAACTTCCATCTTTTTTAATGGCTGAAGAGTATTCCAAGGTATACATATACCACAGCTTGTTAATCCATTCCTGGGTTGGGGGACACTTAGGATGTTTCCACATTTTGGTGATTGTAAATTGAGCTGAGATAAACAGTCTAGTGCAAATGTTCTTATGATAAAATTATTATTTTTTTTTATTCTGCTTAGCTGCTCAGTAATGGGATTGCAAAATCAAATGGGAGGTCTAATTTGAGTTCCTTGCGGATTCTCTATACTTCCTTCCACAGAGGGTGTATTAGTTTGCAGTCCCACCGGCAGTGTACAAATGTTCCTTTCTCTTTACATCCATGCCAGCATCTGCAGCTTTGGGACTTTGTGATGTGGGCTATTCTCATTAGGGTTAGGTGATATCTCAGGGTGATTTTATTTCTCTGATGCTCAGAGATGATGAGCATTTTTTCAAATGTTTGTTAGCTATTTGGCTGTTTTTGTCAAAGAAGGTTCTGTTCATATCTTGCCCAAAGGTAGATGGGATTGTTTACTCTTTTGCTGTTGATTAATTTGAGTTCTCTGTAGATTCTAGTTATCAACCCTTTGTCAGATTCATACCCTGCAAAAAATATCTTTTTTCATTCCGAAGGTTGTATTTTTGTTTTACTTGTTGTGATTGTGTCCTTAGCTGTGCAGAAGGTTTCAGCTCAACTAAGTTCCATTTGTTAATTTTTGTTGTTGTTGTTGCAATGGCCACTGAAGTGTTTACCATAAAATTTTTCTCCAGCCCAACATCATCAAGAGTTTAAACCCCACACTTTCTCCTAACATTTTTATCATTTCATGTCTTAAAGTTTCTTATCCATCTTGAATCAATTTTGGTAAGGGGTGAAAGGTGTGAGTCTAGTTTCAGTCTTTTACATGTGGTTGTCCAGTTCTCCCAGCACCATTTGTTAAACAGGAATTCTTTTCCCCACTGTATAATTTTTTTTTTTTTTTTTGATATTTGAACAAAGATCAGAGGACAAGTAGAGACTGGTTTCATCTCTTGGTTTTCTGTTCTGGTTCCATATAAAACAAAGTACTGTTTTTTTTCAGATCTTCAAAACATGATGTTGGTATTTTAATGGTGATTTCATTGAATCTGTAGATTGCTTTGGGTAGAATAGGCATTTTGATAATGTTGATTCTTCCCATCCAATAGCATGATATGTTCTTCCATTTGTTAATATCTTCTGCAATTTCTTTTCTTAGTATGTCATTTTCTTTGAAACTACTATGAAGGGAATTGTGTCCTTGATTTGCTTCTTAATTTTGCTGTTATTGGCATTCACAAAGGTTACTGATTTGTGGACATTGATTTTATACCCTGAAACATTACTATATTTCCTGATAACTTTCAGAAATTTTGCAGCCGAGTCTCTGGGATTTTCTAAGTAAGATCATATCATCAGCAAAGAGGGAGAGTTGACCTCCTCTGCCCCCATTTGGATGGATTTTATATCCTTCTCTTGCCTGATTGCATTGGCTAGAACTTCCAGAACTATGTTGAATAATAGTGGTGATAGTGGACATTCTTGTCTTGTTTCAGTTTTACACCATTTAGTATGATGTTAGCTGCGGATTTGTTATAGATAGCTTCAATCAGCTTAAGAAATATCCCACCTATGCCTATTTTCTTAAGTGTTCTTGTTAGAAAAGGATGCTGAATTTTGTCAAATACTTTTTCTATGTCTATTGAAAGGATCATTTGGTCTTTGTCTTTGCTTCTATTGATATGGTGAATTACAATTATGGATTTGTGTATGTTAAACTAACTTTGCATCCCTAGGATGAAGCCTACTTGATTGTGATGTATAATTTTTTTAATGAGTAGTGCAATCTATTAGCTAAGATTTTGTTGAATATTTTGATATTCAGTAGTGAAATTGGTCTGTAGTTCTCCTTTTTATTTGGGTCCTTTCCTGGTTTTGGAATCAAGGTGATGTTTGCTTCATAGAATGTGCTAGGGAAGGTTTCTTCCTTCTCAATGTTTTGGAATAGGTTCTGCATTATAGATACCACCTCATCTTTGAAGGTGTGATAGAATGCTGATGTGAAGCCATCTTGTCTTTTGTTGTTGTTGTTGTTGTTGCAATCTTTTTTTTATTGTTTCTGAAATCTCAGTTCTCGATATTGGTCTGTTAAAGAGTTCTGTTTCTTCCTGGTTAAGTCTAGGAAGATGGTGTAATTCCAGGTATTGGAATTTTCTCCACACTGTCAAATTTCTGGGCCTAAAGTTTTTGGTAGTAGTCAGAAATAATCTCTTGTATCTCTGTGGTGTCAGTTGTTATTTCCCCTTTTCATTTCTGATTGAAGTTATTAAAGATTTTACATTTCTATTTCTGGTTAATCCAGCTAATTGTTTATCAATTTTATTTATCTTTTCAAGAAACCAAGTTTTTGTTTCATTAATTTTCTGAATGATTCTTTCATTTTCAATTTCATTTATTTCTGATTTAATTTTGGTATTTCTTTTTTTTTTTTTTTTTTTTTTTTTCCTGGTAGATTTGGGATTGGATTGCTCTTCCTTTTCCATCTCTTGAAGATGATTCATTAGGTTATTGACATGCGCTCTTTCTGTTTTTCAGAAGTAGGCATCTAAATCCCTGATGGAATTGCCTCTGTGATCAACTGGCACTTACTCCTAGTAGCTTGCAAAATCTCCTTTGTCTTGACAGTTTCATGACAATGTGTCTTTAAGAAGCTCTATTTGAGTTTAGATGACCTGGGGACCGATATCTCTCTGAAAGAAGTGTGTCAGAATCTTTGGTGATATTTGGGAAATTTTCATTTATGATATCCTCTAGTAGGACTTCTATTCCTCTGGGGTGATCTTCTCCTTCTGCGATATCCGTAACTTATATATTTGAGCAACTCATGAAGTCCCATCATTCTTCAGTGAATGTTCTACTCTGTCTCTCTTTTTTTGTGTCTCCTTAACTGCCTGTGTTAGCTAGAGAGCTTTATCCTCTATCTCTGAGATTATTTCTTCTGTATGATCTAATCTGTTATTGATACTTTCTACTGCATTTTTAAGTTCCCTGATTGCTTCAATTCCTTAAGCTTTGCTATATCCTTTCTATATTCTTCATATCATTCATCTCTTATTTGATTATGTTTTTGGATTTCCTTTTGATTATTTTCTACTTTCTCAGCAATTTCCTTCACTGTTTTTACCATCCATATTTTAAATTCCCCTTCTGTCATTTGTAACATTTCTTTATAGGTGAATCCTCTGCAATAGCTACCTCATGGTCCCTTTGGGGGGATTGCTCTGGTCTGGTTTTTCATGTTGCCAGGATTTCTCTGCTGTTTCTTCCTCATGAGTATTTTCTTTTTGTCTGCTTCCTTGTCCTCCATTTTTCTTTCACTTCCTCTTGCTCTTTAAGTTACTGTGCCTCTGACCTAAGTTGTTGAAGTGTTCTTTTGCTAAAAGACTAAAAGGATGAGAAGAGTGAAGACTAAGAAGGGATAAAAGATTTTAAAAAAAGACAGAGAGAAAATGAAGGAAAGGGGGGAGTGAATGAGAAGATTGACAAAAAGAAGAGAAGAACAGAAAAAGGGAGACAGGAGTAAGAGTGGTGTACAGTAAAGTGCTTTGACTCACACCCACAATCCCAGCTTCGGGGGGGGGGGAGGCTGGGCTGGATTGAGTGGGTCCCTTGACATCTGCAGCTCTTTGCCAACCTGAGCAGACACAGACCCCACCTCCACCAAATAGAGAAGAAAAACAAAAATACTATAAATCAAACCAAAACAACAACAAAAAAATTTAAGAGATAAAATTAGGGAGAAAAAACATATAGGAGAGGCCAAAAAACTAGCAAAAATGAAGTCCTTATTTTTAAAGAAGACAACAATGAAAAAATATATTTACATGAGAAAAATGAAGAAAATAAAATATCCAGGGGAAAAAGTTGAAAAAAATTATATATAAATAATTTTGCTGAATATTACCTGGGCAACAGGTGATCTTGTGGAGTATGAGATGCTAATCACAATGCTGTACAGGGTGGAGACTGGAAGCTTCTACTGACTTCTTTGCCTTTCAACCCCACAGGGTTGAGAGCTTGAATCTCTCCTCAGCCAATTTAATAGACATGCCTCAACTTTTCCAAACCATGTCCCCTGTCTAAACACTGGCTTTCCAGGAAAGCATGTGTAGTTCTGATTTCTCCAGAAGTGACTGCCTGCTTATCAGGTACCCCAGAACCAGCCTCACTCTAGGACCCTGAGGGCCAAGTCTGCAAGTCTGCTAACCCACAATGGCTGTGCCTGGCCTGCAGCTGAACAATGAAAACTCTGCTCAGTCCCAGGGGCTCAGTGATGGCCTCTGGGCACTGTTCAAAGTCACTTGCTCACTCACTCAAGGTCTCCCAAGGTAACTCAACCATGTGTCCAAGTCTTAAAAAAAAAAAAAAAAAAAAAACAGGGAAGGCCTTCCCTGTCTACAAAACTCTCCCTGTAGCTGCTGCCACCACATAGCCCAAGGCCGGCTGGCTTCTGAGCAATGGCAAACACTTGCCACTTTTCCACTGCTTTCATCCTCTTCTTAGTCTCCCACTGCCTCCCTGTGCCACTGAAGGGATGTTTCTGGGTAGAGTCTGAAAGCCAGAGGTGCCTGGAGTCTTCTCTTCCCTATTTCACCATGCCCGGTTGCAAAGAAGCTGTCTCTCATCTCCCATCTTGCTCCACCAAGGATTTAGTCTTTTAAATCCAACAGCAAATTTGACAATTCTGCATGAATATCTGATAATAATTATTTCAGACTTGTCTATAAATGAAGTCTTGACCTGCCTTCAAACCAATATATGCTTTAATATTTCTTATTTCTATAAACAGTACCATAATCCATCCAGAAACTTAAGTCAAAACTTTTGATCAAATGAAAGAAAACAAAAGAAAAGAAAAACAGGATGGGACAGTCTAAAACAATAATAAAAATATAGAAGAAGGAATATATAAAATATACCAGTTGACCACTGAATGTTAAAAGATGGAATTCTGTTATTAAAAAGACATTGACATTTAGTGTAGTTTAAAAAACAAAAATGTTAATAAGATCACTTCTGGCCCAAGCTTACAAGTCCTCAACAGCTTCTTCCTTTGTTCATGAAACAAAGTTGGAACACCTTCCATAGTGTATTAATTAGGCTCCTTTATATACTGAGTAGCAGAAAATTACACAAACTTGCTTAAACAACAAAGGAAATGTATTTATTGATTCAAGCAACTGAAAAGTCCAGACATGAGACTTACTTTGATAGACAGTTGGACCAGCAAATCAATGATGTTATCCTGATCAGTTTTCTTTTATTCAGCTTCTGAGAAAATAGTATTGTATATTAATAGTATTTCTCCCATATGAGGCAAAACCTTGCTTTCTCATCTGGGAATGTCTGTGAGCAGCCACGTGCTTTTCAGTATTAATTCCTAAGAGATGAGAGAGAATAGCATTCTGGAACAATTCAAACAAGTACCAGTATTGTATTATTGACCTTGATTGGTCTGACTTGGGTCCTGTGCTTTTCAACAATAACTGTAGGTAATGAGATGAAACATTGGGGTCTGAATAAACCAGTTAAGGTCCACTCTGGTGGAGACTGGATCAGTTCTTCCAAAAAAACCAAGGATAAAAAACTTGGGATATTGTTAGCAATGAAATAGATCGATGATGAGTTTTGCAGTTGACAAATACCTATCAAAAATATTAAGCGTCCCTTGCTGCCTCTGACTTTCCGGGGTACCAATCTTCTCCTTGTTGAGTATTCTTCAGTGTTCTTGATCTTTTTTTTTTTTTTTTTATTCCTTGCACATCCCAAGCCCTTTCTTGATTTAGGACATTTGCACTAGCTGTTCGTTCTGCCTGAAGTCTTTTTCTCAATGTTTCACATGGCTAATTCCCTCTCAACCTTTAGATCACAGCGTAAAATCACTTTCATAATGGATTCTTCTTTCAACCACTAACTTGGAAAAGGCCAAATGGTGCCCCTGCATAGCCTTTACTCCACCTTACTTACTCTACATTATTCTATGTATTTCCTTTAGAGTACGTATCAGAATCTGTAATAGTTTGGTCATTAACTGGCTTATTTATTTATTGTCTATTTCTTCATTATATTTTGAGCTCTATGCGGGAAAGATTATGTCAGTCTTATTTCATGCTAGATCCTTAGCATGTAGGAAAATGTATAGAACACAATTGGTATTTAATAGGTGTTTGTAAAAGCAATAAATGAATGGCCTCCTAAAGCCATAAAAAAAATCTGTGTTGGAAGGAAATTATAAGGTCATCTCTGACAAATAGTCACCCAATCTCTGCCCAATCTCTACCTTGAACCTGGGTGACCTGGAATTTACTGTCTCCCCAGGCATCCCATTCCACCTTTGCCTACCTGTAACCATTAGAGTTCTCTTCCTTTTTTTCATTGAGTTAAAAATGATCATCTCACTGTAGTCAGTCCCGAAATGCTGATGTAGTTCTCTTCCTTGGGAGTTCAATTTGTATATGACCATCTTTTAAGTTATTAAAGATAGCTATCTGATCCTCTTCCTGTGTCTTCTTTTCTTTAAATTTAGATTTCCCTGATTTCCTCATCTATTTTTCATCTAGTAAGATTTTTACTTTCCTCATCCTCCTCATGACTTATCCATTAACATGCTCTGTTTTGTCTATTTTCACTTGTGCTCAATGATACACATGGTATATTCATTATCCATTAAGTGGGACCTTTTCCTGACTTGTTTCACATACTGTAGCTCTTCTAATCCTCCTAAAACTCTGAGTTACTGATTAATATTGAATCTACATACAGTTAAAGCTCCTAACTATTCATCCCAAGGGCTGCTGTCAAACCTCGTAGCCATCAGTTTGTAAAATTGTTTTTCAGTGACTCATCTTTCTCTTTGCTGAAGCAGGCACAGAATTGTTTTATTGAGGAAGGTTTTTTTGAGGAGGTCAGGCAAACACTCAGACATTTGTATTGGTTAGATTCCTTCAGTCCTGCCAGAGGACTTTATTGCTACCTTCTTTCCAGATACTTGTCAGTGCATGTGACTCAATTTATTTTCTCTTTCTCCTCTTTCTGTTTTATTTTTCAAGGGGAAGAAAGGAGAAATTTATTAATTTGTCCGCAAATGAGGAGGCTGGCAGACTTCTATCTCCCAAAATACCAGCATCCCCCCCTTCTGAACAGAAGCCCAGAACTTTTTATTTTTATTTTTTATTAAATCATAGTTATGTACATTAATGCAATTATGGGGTACAATGTGTTGGTTTTGTATACAATTTGAAATACTTTCATCAAATGGGTTAACATACCTTTCACTGCATTTTCTTAGTTATTGTGTTAAAACATTTACACTCTACACTTAGTGGACTTCACATGGATCCTTGTAAAATGTACCATAGGTGTGGTCCCCCAATTACCCTCCCTCCACCCATCCTCATCCCGTTCCCCCCCTCCCCGCCTTTCTCTTTCTTCTTGGGCTGTAGTTGCGTTTTAGCTGTCATATGGAAGTGTGGGAGAAGCACAGAACTTAATAATGATTCTGAAATATACATATTCTATGAATTCTGAGGAGAGATAAAACCTTGACACTATTGTTGTATAATTCTTATCAAAAACTGAGGATTGCCTCAAGGATACTCAGTTCATTCATCATTCCAAACGCTTTGAATTGTACCTTTTAATATTGCCAGATCTCTGCAGTGATGGCTTTTAGGACCTTGGTGGTTATTGTTTCCTTTCACAGAACTACTTTTTTCAAATGGTGCTTTGGGCACAAACCAGCAACCAACACTGAAGGATGTTGTAGAAAACAACCAAGTGAAATTTTGTGTTCCTGCTATTGTAGGGATATTGTTAAAGCTGTTATTTGGAATTTTACACAGAGTAGTCCCCTTTTAATTATAAAGACCTAAAAATTTTTTCTTATTGTATTTTAGTAACAAAAGGAAGAAAAGCTGCAGCTCTCTTGAAACAATGGCTTGTTCTTATGTTATGAAGTGAATCTGATAACTGTATGTTTCTCCCTCTGTTTTTTATTTCAGGGTATTTAAGTGAGAAGAGATGTTTTGGTTACATGTATCATTTTTGTAATGCTTGAGTTACAACTATTAACTTAAGTGTGCCTGTCACCCAAGTAGTGTTCATTGCACACTTGAGATAGACTTTTGCTCTTCCATTCTGTACCCACTTGATTTCCACTGAGATTTACATTATTCTGTGCACAAGTGTGCTCTTGGGTTAGTTCTGCTTTAGCAGTGAGTACATGTGGTGTTTGGTTTTCCATTCTTGTGATACCTCACTTAAGAAAGTGGTCTCCAGGACGAGCTAAATTATTGGAAAAGGTTGTGATGCATCATTATTCATAGGCAAATGGTATTCCATAGTATACATATACCCTATTTTGCAAATGCTTTTGTACATACATATACCACATTGTATAAATGCATTCATGAATTGACAGGCACTTGGGTTGAATCCATACCTTTGCAATTGTGAATTGTACTGCAATAAATATCGAGCATAGATGTCTTTTTGATAAAATGACTTTTTTTTTTTTTTTTTTCATTTAGGTATATATCCAGTAGTAGGAGTTCTGTGTTGGATAGTAAGCCTACTTTTAGTTCTTTAGGAAATTTCTATACTGTTTTTCCACAGAGTTTTAGGTAATTTGCAGTTAGTACTGCCAGCAGTGGATAATTTTCTTTTTCTCTGCATCCATACCAATATCTGTTGTTTGGGGATGTTTTAATAAAAGCCATTATAACTGGGGTAAGGAAGAATCTCATTGTGGTTTTAATTTGCATTTTCCTTATTATTAGTGACAAGCACTTTTTCATGTTTATTGGCTATTTGTCTGCCTTCTTTTGAAAAGCTTCTGTTCACTTCTTTTGCCCACTTTTTAATGCTTCTTTTTCTTTCTTGATAATTTACTTCAGTTCTTGTAGATTATGAATATTATCCCTTTATTGGATATATAGCTTGCAGATGTTTTCTCTCATTCTGTAGGTTGTCTATTTGCTTTCTTGATTTTTTCTTGAGCTGCATAAAAGATTTTTAGTCTAATCAAATCCCATTTATTTATTATTGTTGTTGCTGTGACTGCCTGTGGGGTCTTAGTCATAATTTTTTTGCCTAGATCTAGGCCAATATCTGTAAGAGATTTTTCTACATTTTTCTTCTAAAATTCTTATGGTTTTATGTCTTATATTTAGCTACCAAGTTTACATTCTTCTCAGCAGCACATGGGATGTTCCCCAAGACTGACCATATTTAGACCATAAAACAAGCCTCAGTAAATTAAAAAAAAAAAATAGAAATTATGTATATTTTCAGACCACAGTAGAATGAAACTAGAAATCAATCACAAGAGAAACTCTCAAAGCTACCCAGAGTCACGGAAGTTAAACAACCTGCTGTTGAATAATTATAGGGCGAAGAATGAAATTAAGGTGGAAATCAAAAGATTCTTTGAACTGAATGGCAAAAGAGATATAAGCAGTTGAAATCTATTGGACTCACCAAAAGCATTCCTTGGGGGAAAATTCATAAGCTTTCAATGCCTACATCTAGAATACAGACAGATCACAAATTCACTGCCTAATGTCACATCTCAAGGAACTAGAAAAGAAACAGCAAACCAAACTCAAACTTAGAAGAAGAAGAAAAATAACACAGGTCAGAGCAGAACTAAACAAAATGGAAAACAACAACAAAAAATTACAGAGCATCAAGGAAACAGAAAGTTGGTTCTTTGAAAAGATAAATAAAAGATTACAAAGAAAAAGTGCTCAAATAAATGCAATCAAAAATAAAAATGGAGATAGTACTATTGACAGCACAGAAATGCAAAACATCATCCATAACCACAAGAAAATATCTATACACATAAATTAGAAAATAGAGAGGAAATGGACAAATTTCTGGAAGCACACAACCTCCCAGGACTCAATTATGAAGAAATAGAACTCCCGAATAGACGGATGATGCGCAACAAAATTGAAGCAGTAATAAAAGATCTTCCCACAAAAAGAAAGTTCCAGACTTGATGGATTCACCGTGGAACTCTATCACACCTACAAAGAAGAGCTGGTTCCCATACTGCAGAAATTATTCCATAACTTAGAGAAAGAGGGAATTCTCCCCAACCCATTCTGTGAAGCCATTATCACTTTGATACCAAAGTCAAAAGAGGACGCAACAAAAAATTAAAACCAGGCGAATATCCCTATGAATGTAGATACAAAGTTCCTCAATAAAATACCAGAATACTCTATTCAACAGCACATCAAGAAAGTAATCCATCTTGACTGAGTGGGCTTCATCCCAGTGATACAAGGATGGTTCAACATGTATAAACCAATAATATGTTTCACCACATAAAGAGAAGTGAAACTAGGCCAGTCACAGTGGCTCATGCCTATAATCCTAGCACTCTGAGAGGGCAAGGCAGGTGGATTGCTTGAGCTCAGGAGTTTGAGACCAGCCTGAGCAAGAGCGAGACCCTGTCTCTAAAAATAGCCAGGCATTCTACATTTACTAAGTTTCACATGTACCCTTGTAAGATGCACTGCAGGTGTAATCCCACCAATCACCCTCCCTTTGCCCATCCTCCACCCTCCCTCCCCGCCTGCTCCCTCTCCCCCCTATTCTTAGGTTATAACTGGATTATAGCTTTCATGTGAAAGGCATAAATTAATTTCATAGTAGGGCTGAGTACATTGGATACTTTTTCTTCCATTCTTGAGATACTTTCTAAGAAGAATATGTTCTGGCTCCATCCATGTAAACATGAAAGAGGTAAAGTCTCCATCTTTCTTTAAGTCTGGATAATATTCCATGGTGTTCATATACCACAATTTATTAATCCATTCGTGGATTGATGGGCACTTGGGCTTTTTCCATGACTTAGCAATTATGAATTGGGCTGCAATGAACATTCTGGTACAAATATCTTTGTTATAATGTGATTTTTGGTCTTCTGGGTATATACCTAGTAGAGAAATTATAGGATTGAATGGCAGATCTATTTTTAGATCTCTAAGTGTTTTCCAAACATCTTTCCAAAAGGAATGTATTAATTTGCATTCCCACCAGCAGTGTAGAAGTGTTCCCTTTTCTCCACATTAACACAATAACTAAGA
>CAUYPK010147362.1:0-37906 GCA_963574355.1 Loris lydekkerianus
GCTTTGAGAATTTTCTCCTTCATATTAACTTTAGTGAAGCTAATTATGATATGCCTGGGGGATGACTTATTGGGGTTGAATCGTGCTGGGGTTCTGAAGCTGTCTGCTATCTGAATTTCAGAATCTCTAGGCATGTCTGGAAAATTTTCTTTCATAATTTCATGCAGAAGGGCCTCTGTGCCCATCGAAGCCACTTCATCATTTTTAGAAATTCTAATTATTTGTATATTGGTCTTCTTTGAATTATCCCAGAGCTCTCTGAGAGAATGATCCATTTTTTGCTCTCCATTTCTCTTCCTCTTTGAGAGTTTGGGAGTGTTCAAAGTTTTTATCTTCAATGTCAGAAATCCTTTCTTCTGCTTGCTCCATTCTGTTGCTGAGGGATTCTACTTATTTTTTATATATTTGATGGCTGTAAATTCTTGCTTCAGTGTGTCTAAGTTTGGTGGTTTTGTCTTTAAATTTGTTAAATTCTTGAGACAACTATTGAATTTCTCCTCGAATTCCTAATTCCATTTTATTAATCTTATCTGCAATCCAAATTCTGAATTCGATTTATGACATGTCAGCCAGTTGTTTATAAATGGGATCTTCAATTACATCTGCCATATCTTTTCTTGGGGTGTTGATCTATTCTGGTTATTCATGTCACCAGAGTTTTTCTGCTGATTCTGCCCCATGGTTATTTTACTCCCTTTGATTTTTCCCCTGGGGCTTTATCGAGGGCCTTTACAGTACTGTGGCCTGAGAAACTGGGGCCTTGTCTGGTGTGGTGGGGCTAAGTGGTTCTGTCTTGTTTTCAGCTGGTTTCTGTTCGACCCTAGTGTAACATTTACTCTGGGTTGAAGTCTCAGCTATGGGGAAAAACCAGTAATTAAGTCACCCTGCCCGCCCACCTCTGGCACCAATTGGAAAAGGAAAATCAAACCTTCTTACAACCACACACCCAGGGCACTGCCTAAAAAGTACTCAGTCTATTGGTTTAATTCAAAAGGTCTAAATTAATTGTCTCAGTCAGCACCTGTCTCGGGCGGGAGAGTTCTCTGGGAACTGGATCACAGGGGTCTGGTGACTACTCTGATATGGCTTACTCCAGTGCTGTGTGGAGTCAGGAGGAGCCACCTAGCAAATAGATCAGTCTGGGAAGGTTGATATCTCCTTCCCCACTTTGCCCCTCTGTCAGACCCAGTCACTGATATCTCTGCAGATGGCTGACCCAGTTGCCTGTAGTGAACAGATACTCCAGGGGTTTGCACCTGCCTGAATCGCAAGGAAATCTGCCAGGCCTGTGCAGTCTGCCGCTATCTAGCAGGAGGAGGTGAGGCCTGACATCCTCGGGCGCTGGATGAAGGTTGGGGGGGATGGGTGTTCACTCAGGCTTAGCCCTGCCCCTGATTGATGTTGCTAACAGAACAGAGCAGAACAGAACAGAACAACTTTATGGGATTCTGTCTCTGTTTCTGCTAAAATCACCTACAGAAGATGAGCTATTCTGAGTTCAAACGTCTTTGCTGCTGGAGGTTTGTATTCGGTTACCTCTCTGAGTTGGCCCCGCCCTGGAAGCTTCCCAGGTTTGTGAGCAGCCAGGCAAATCCTTTACTCACGGGTGGCCTCCTCTGGTTGCCCAGGGAGACAGGGGGTGTGGCTTCAGAATGTCCAGAAGTGAGCTGTTTTGCTTTTGTTTGTGTCCTTGTGGTCGCAGCTCGCCTCAGCGGTGTTGATGTGCGTTCTTCAACCTTCTCTCTTGATGCAGCTCAAATCCACCAGGTTACTTACTAAATTTTTGTCCCTTAACTCTTCTTCTGGATGGGAGCCTCTGTGGAAAGCTAGCTTCAGTCCGCCATCTTGTCTCCGTCCCCGATTATGGTAATTCTGCCTCCAAGTCAGTGGTAGAGTGCTCCATCTTCCACCTCTCTGGCCATTACCAGGCCACCTCTTCCTCATCTGACCTGGACTTTGCAGCCCCGCACATGGTGCTTCAGTTGTGTTGCTAATTGAGATCACACCTGCAGAACTGATTTGGTATTTTAAATACCAAATTTGGTATTTTTTTTTTTTTTTACAATAACAATCATACTGTGTCCAGCTTTGGCTTTACTGTCTCACTCAGTGGAATGTTCTTTTTTTCTAAGTGAGTCAAGCTAGTCTAGGGTATGAGCTTTTAAGTCATCCCTGGGCCTTCTCCTTTGTATCAGAAGCATTCAGGCCTTGGTACAAAGAAGCCTTATCTGTACTCCTGGTGTTTTTGTTTTGTTTTGTTTTAGTTTGTTTGTTTTTTAAGTGGCAAAATTGGGATTTATTTATTTGTTTTAAATAGATTTTTTTTCTTTCTATTAAGTCATGGACACATAGATCATGAATACATTTATGCATATGTGGGGTACAATGCGTTTGTTTTTTATACAATTTAGAGTGCTTACATCAAAGTAATTAATATGGCTTTCCCCTCATTTATCTGATTATTGTGTTAAGACATTTGTGTTCTATACTTGATAGATTTGACTTGTACCCTTGCAATATGCTCCATAGGTGTGGTCGCACTATTTACCCTCCCTCTATCAAACCTCCCCCCTTCCTTCCCCCTCCATTTCTCTCCTTCATCCTGGGCTATAGTTGTGATCTATCTTACATAAGAAAGTGTGAGTAATTATAAATTGGTTTCATAAAAGTACTGAGTACATTGGATACTTTTTCTTCCATTCTTAAGATATTTTACTTAGGAGAATATGTTCCAGTCCATCCATGTATTAGTGGCAGCTATGCTCACAATACCACAAAGACATACCTGATTTCTATTCCTAAGCTTTTGTTTTTGGGTGCTGACATCATTTAAGTTTGATTCTGCTTTTAACAGAAAGAGCCTGGGGCTGTGAGTGATGGCTCAGACCCATCCTCCTGTTTTGGGTCTACTGTCTTTCTTGATAGGGAGGGCTGTGCTGTACATCCTTGAAGAGGCAGTGAGAGGCTGTTTTTGCTTTGGTTTCTGCTATCCTGTTCTGGTGGGAAGAGACTAAGCTTTGAAGCTAGGTAAATTCACATTTAAAATACAGTTTCCCTCACTGATCTTAGAAGACCATCTTTAACATTTGTAAATCATGGAGAACGTTCTGTGCATCATTTCATCCACCGTCAAAAATCTACTTCTCTTTCTCTACAAGTGTTTATTGAATGTAACTAAGTGATGATATTTCTAGAATTACAGGTATTAAACTAGAGTTGATGCTTGAACAATGAGAGGTTAGGGACACTCTCACACCTCTGTGTGGTTTAAAATCTGCATATAACTTTTGAAAAGTTATTTTTTTGAAAAATTTTTTTTTTTCTTTGAGCAAAGTCTCACTCTGTCATCCTACCTAAAGTGCAGTGGTGTCATCATAGCTCACTGCAACCTTAAACTCTTGGGCTCAAGTGATTCTCTTGCCTCAGTCTCCTCAGTAGCTAGGGCTACAGGTGCCACCACTCCAAGCTAATTTTCCAATTTTTTGTATAGATGGGGTCTGACTCTTGCTTAGGCTAAACTCTAACTTCTGACCTCAAGCAATTCTCCCGCCTTGGCTTCCTAAAGTACTAGGATTACACTCCCCAAAATGCCTCCCCCCAAATGTTAACTAATCACAGCTAACTAACAACTGGAAGCCTTGCTGATAATATAAATAGTATATTAACATACATATTTTTAGATACTATATACTGTTCTTACAATAAAGTTTAGAGAAGAAATGTTCTTAAGAAAATTATAAGGATGAGAAAATAAATTTACCTTTTGTGAAATGGAAGTGAATTATTATAAAGGTCTTCATCCTCATCGTCTTGATAAATAGGCTAAGGAGGAGGAGGAAGAGAAGGAGAAGTTGGTTTTGCTGTCTCAGAGGTGGCAGAGGCAGAAGAAAATCTGGATTTCAGTGGACCTTTGCAGTTCAAACCCATGTTCTTCAAGGGTCAGTTGTAATTGTGCTTATTTCTTTACTTGTCAAGTTTCCTTAGTATATTTACTAACTTCTTGGCACAAGGGCTGTAATTTACATTTTTGTACAGGATTCCCATTATTTCCCTGGTATATAAGATTCGGTAAATAACTGTTGAACTTACAATGTGGAATGATAAATCAGTTCATGTTCTTATCATCATTTACCACTACCATTTATCATTCTTTTTACCACCCAAACACAAAATCCCTTGGTGATTTAGACAAAGAGGCTAAAATAAAAACCTGCAATGTGATCAAAGGCTTGTAGTAAAAATTGTGTGATATTGTGATATGCCCTTGAGATTGAGCATGAAACAGAATGAGACCTAAATTCTAGCCCTGCCATTTATTAGCCATTAGCTATGCGGGTGTGGACAAGTTGCTTAACTTGACCAAGCTCAGTTCATTCCTCAGATAGTCTTTACAGACTTGGTAAGCATTAGTTGAAATCATATAATAAAACAAAAATGTGAAGGTTTTCTGTGTAGTCTTATCACTCTATACCCTAATTTAAATATGTTTACACTGTTTCCAAATTTCTGAAAAAATGACTTTAAACTAACCTGGAGAACTCTCAGAATATTATTCTTTGTTTCAAACTATTTCCTTAAGGCAGGAAGTGATAAAAACACATGGCATGAACAGCTAGTGACTGAAGAGGAAGTTAATGGTGTTTGTCCTCCAGAATTAGAGTTCAAAAATTAATGTACACAGCTATGATTTAACAATTAAAAAAAAAAGTGACATGTCATGTTTGTACGATAGACACAATTACTTAATTTCAGAATTACAGTGAACCTATTTTTTTTTTGACATTTGTATTTCGTTGATATTTATGAATTGAGGTGTTTTTAAAATTAAAAAAATTGAGGCTTTACTTTTCATTTTGTAAGCTATAATGATTAAAATACCATTAAACTTCTTCTTTGCCCTGTTGATTTAGAAACTGAGAGAAGGTTTAGACTAGTAAAGCATTTTGAAATCATTGACAAATGCAAATTAGTATTCCATGTCAATATTGTATTGCCTTTGAGGAGACATTGTAGGTAATTTTTAAGATATGAGGGGAAGAGGTAAACAAGGCTTTCCTCCAGCTTTGTGCTGAACAACACACAATTGTGATTGAAAAGTAGTGACTGACTCAAATTCCAATTCATTGGTCACCAGATTCCTAAACTCCCCCGGAAAGGAGATGGGATGAACTGGGGATTGTCATAGTAGAACGCAATTGGATAAGAACATCTACAAGTCATAATAGATGCTATTCTAGAAGTTAGAATAGAGGTATTTTTATTTTGGGGAGCAGATTCTGTAGTTTGAGAGGAAGAATGCAACTTCTTTGAAGCTTTCATTTAATTAACATCAAGATTCATGTGGTCTGCTACTGCTGGATATCATTTTGACTTTCGTTTGGCTACTATTGGTGGTTTATGAAGATTCAGATGCACTTTGTTATGAGTAAATTGGAGTTCCTTTGGAAAATGTTTAACTTTTTATTGTAAAACCCCTTGCGCTTACTTATGTTGTCAGTTTGGCATACTCACACACTGCAGGAAACTCACTGTTAAATCTGGTGAGTGGAAAGAATCATGGGTATTTACTTAACAAGAAAGGAAAGGTAAAGATTTTGTAGGTTATACCATTTTATTTGAGAATTAGCTTTGGAAAGGTTATTGAGGAAATAGTAGATATTTTTAATTGTTTTAGATTTTTTTTAAGTAAAATAATGATCTTTCTTTTAATGAACTGCAGAGAAATTAGTGTTTGGGAAATCAATTTAGTAGGTTGCAATTAAACAATGGAATATAATAGACTACAATACAATACACCAGAGTGCACATACTTTGTAAGATTAATTTATGAAACTGATACTCGAGTATCAATTGAGTATCCAATTACATGGATAGGCATATTTCTATATATGCATATCTACACTGTATTTACTATGAAATATATTTCTCAATGTGAGTAGCCATTGAAAAAGCCTGAAAGCTACTTCAGTTTTTCTACCATTTTATAGAGTGGAAACTGAAAGACACCGACTTCTGGGTTATCTGAGTGGGTCTTCCTGAAGTGGCTTGTCTATTGCCAGGTCTCTCCCTGTTAGTATCTGTTTGATGACCTATTCATCTTTTACAATTTCCCCCCATGCTTAAAAGTTTCTGTGTTCTTGTGACCTGTATCAAAGATGCTGAGTCTGGGGGAGATAAATCTTTCCTGTATCTGTGAGCTCCATGTTGGGTATGTAGTTGTTACCTACAGGAGGAAAAGGGTCTTTATAGCTCTCTCTTAGATATGGTCAGTTATTTTCCATAGGTAAAATCAGGTGGAAAGTTGGAATGATAATCTAACAAATTTCATTAATAATAGATACACATAATCTTTATTAGCTTCTACTGTTTGTTTCATTTCAGTTCAACAAATATTTATTGAGCTTCTACTTTGTGCCAGGTATTTTGCCAGCCACTTACTTCCTTCTTTATGGGGATTAAATGATCTAGACAATTAAATTGATCCTTTCCTTTGCTTGTAGTATATAAGGATATTTACTGAAGTAAGAAGTGTTTTGTTTGTCAAAGATAAAAGAGATGTAGTTCCATGCTTTAAAACATAATATGTCACTTTGGAACTCTGTTGTGCTTTATCTAGAAATGTTCCTAATATCTTGAACTCAACCTTTTCCTCATTAGGAGGTCCTGCAATGATAAAGTTTACCTGTAATATTTTTCTCTATCTTTGTTTTCATAACACATTGATTATTTCTATTGAATATTCTCCCTGTTGCTATTTATACAGTGTTAGTTCTGCATCACGAGCTTATGAATGATTTCGTTTTTCTCTGACAACCTGAGAATAAAGGCAGCAGGAGTAAGGGGACCGATGGTCTGGCTGCCTTGTGAGGTTTTGTCATACCCACATCATTACTGCTTCTTGTTTGCTTTCCTGTTGGCAGTTCCTGAAGGTGGTGTTCTGTTTTCTGTCTCTCCCTTTTGTTTTTGAGGTGTTTGTGTAAAGCATATTATTCTTTTATTTTATATATTTTAGTCTTCTTATTAGTTGAGTACTGGCCATGTAACTCATTGACTGTAGCAGTTACAGCATCATGGAATAGTCCCCAGATGGCATCATGAGCCTGCTTTTTCTTGATGGCTGTCACTGAAAAGAGCAGTACCCATTAGGTGGGTCCAAGCTGAAAGATGGAGATCCATGAGCAGAGCCTGATCTTTTCAGTGGGTTTAGAAAAGCTGCATTGGGGACAGGAAGGGGGGAAGGTTGTTTTTAATTGGCAATTTTTTAAATCTTTGCTAATTTGATAGATTGAACATGACTTTTTGTAGTCATTTTTAATTATTAGTGGTTTTGAACATTTTGCCATGTCTTTATAGGATATCCTTCCTGTTTGAATTTATATTTGTATCTCTTGCTCATTTTTCTTTCAGACTATTCTGTTTTATTTGTTTATATTATTATTATATTACTGCAATTATTACTTTTTTTTTTTTTTTTTTTTTTTGAGGTAGAGTCTCACTTTGTTGCCCTGGTAAAGTGCTATGGTGTCATAGCTCACAGCAACCTCAGACTCCTGGGTTCAAGCGATTCTCTTGCCTCCACCTCTCAAGTAGCTAAGACCATAGGCACCTGCCACAATGCCTGGCTATTTTTAGAGATGGGGGTCTTGCTCTAGGCTCAGGTTGGTCTCAAACTCATGAACTCAGGCAATCTGCCCGCCTCTGCCTCCTAGAGGGCTGGGGTTACAGGCATGAGCCACCACGCCTGGCCTAATTTTATTTTTTGATTGTGATTAATAGATTTTCAGTACATTTTAGTGGTATTAAGTACATTCATATTGTTCTGCAGCCATCACCACTGTCCATCTCTGGAACTTTTCCATCATCTCAAACTGGAAAAAAACATGGTTAAATGTTACAAAGTAGGGGGCAAAGCCCTAATTTTATGTGTGTTGTACAGGCCTGAGGGCCTTTTCCAATTTTGTCAAGGAGAATGCTGACCTCTCCTGTCATACAACACCAGAAATACTTCTTGATTAACACATTCCTCTAATGTATCTGTGGATCTAATGCTGCCAAGATTATTGCTACTTCATTTAAAAGGTATATTTGAGGCCAGATGAGGTGGCTCATGCCTGTAATCCTAGCACTCTGGGGGGGGGGGGCAAAGTGGGTGGATTGCTGGAGGTCAGGAGTTCAAGACCAGCCTGAGCAAGAGTGAGACTCCCGCCTCTAAAAATAAGCCAGGTGTTGTGGCAAGTGCCTATAGTCCCAGCTACTTTGGAGGCTGAGGCAAGAAAATTGCTTGAGCCCAAGAGTTTGAGGTTGCTGTGAGTGGTGATGCCACAGCACTTTATGGAGAGTGACAAAGTAAGACTCTGTTTCCAAAAAAAAAAAAATAAATAAAAGGTATATTTATACATTAAATAAACAAGCAAACAGCTGTTTTGATACAGCCAACTTACATAGGGAGTTCTGTTTTTTTAGTCTTTATAGTTCCTCCAGTTTTTATCTAATTTACTGGTGTTTGATGCCAAGTGATATTTCTAGCTGTGCATGGAAATTAATTTTCTATTTGAGTAGACAATTCCAGGAAATTATCTATTAAGGTTATAGGAGACAAAAAAAATGTTGCTTTACATTTTTGTGTGTGTAGTGTTCTTGGCATTATAAGGGAGGGGGGAAAGTTGGTTTAAGAGTTCATGTTTGGCAGTTTCATTTTTATTTTAAGTAATGTTATTCAAGTAGAGTCAACCATGCCATTGGTCACAAAAGTGGTCAATAATAGGAAGTATATGGCACCAAAAACTTGTTCTCTATCTACAAAACAATTCAAAATGGATCTTCCAGAGACTCTGAAAACTCTTTTGGACAGTAGACTTTTTGTGTATATGATTCCGTGGAACCTTAAAACCTAAGGCCTAGAATCTTATCCTGAACCCTAGAGGTAAGATATGTGTTGGAACTGAGAGTTTATCATATTTTTGAAAAGTTGTATGATTTTAGAAATGTATTGGGTTTTAAGGACCACTTAAACCTATATATGGGTATGACAACAGGTACGCTGGCCATTCCAGAGAAAGAGTTGCAAAATTGCTGTGAAGGGTGGACTAGGCGTTGGCATCAGCACATAGCTTCCCAATGGGAGTACTCTGAAGGTGACCATAGTGATACTTAGCAATGAGGTATGGAGCACTTTTTTAGAATGAGTTCATGAACTTTTCAGTGATGTATTATTTTACCTGTCACATTTAATTGGGTCTGGATGTCTCTGTATCTTAAAAAACATTAGTATTTCTACAACAAAGTTTATATACTTTAATCCTAAACGAGATAAATGAAAACAATAAAGAGCTTCAAGTCCGTGTAGGCCATTTTTCTACTAGATGAATTTAGATGTGTCGCCAAATGAGTTTTGTTGTTTAGAATCATGAATAAGGAACAAAAAAAATTTTACCTGTGCTATAAAGGCTGCCACCTCCTTTGGTTACTAGTGGTTTGGCTCTATGCTCCAGCCACGGCTGCTTCTCCCCAGCCCCACTTGAGTTAAGGCCTTGGCATTTTCACTAGGATAGTTGTTTTTGTTTCTGGGGTTCTGTACTTATTACTCAATGATTCCTCTGCTGAATTAATCCTTTGTTTTCTGGTCATTCTGAGCTCTGATTCAGTGTTTGCCATTGTGTGAAAATGTTTCATCATGCCTGAAACTACGTATTATGTTCTTCATCTTCTCTATTCCTTTGCACTGATCATTCTCAATGCTTGAAATGCCTTCTTCTCTCTTCCTCCTGTTAAGTTTATCCCCTAACACACACTTCTACTAGAATAATTTACTTTCTCCCTTTTTTATATTTCCTACATTTCTTCAGAGCTTTGTGTCTATCTCTCTTATAGCATGCAGTACATTGCTCCATAATTATTTGAATATTTATCCATCCCCCATCCATCAGACTGTAAGTTTACTGAGAGTAGTACATCTTTGTATACCCATTGCCTTGAACAGTGCCTGGCACATTACAGATTCAAATTTTTTCTTCCCAACATAAAGAGAAAGCATGTATTTGGAGCTAATTGGAGACCGAGAGGGATGTGCAGTAGAAATAAATTAGAGAACAAGATAGAGTAGTATAGATTAACAGTGGTTTTATATAGCTCATATGCACATGAGGATTAGAATATTAAAAGATTTAGATCTGGGGGGCCAAAATGGAAGATCACTTGAGGTGAGGTGTTCAACATCAGCCTGGGCAGTAAGCAGACACCATTTTTGCAAAAAATTTAAAAAAAGGGACACAATTATAGGAGGGACTTTACCTAACAAATGCAATCAGTGTAACTTGGTTCTTTGTGCCCTCAATGAATCCCTAATAATAAAAAAAAGAAAAGAAAGAAAGGAAAAGTATCTGGGTGTGGTGGTACACACCTGTGGTCCAAGCTACTTGGAAGGATAAGGCAGGAGGATTGCTTGAGCGCAGGAGTGTGAAGTTGTAGTGAGCTGTGATAATGCCCTCTGCCCAGTGCTAGACTTCATCTCAGAAAACTCAAACCAAACAAATAAACAACAACAAAAACTCACAGAAAATTAAAAGATTTCTATGGTTTCAATAATTGGGAAAATTTCAAGAAGGAGGTGAATTTCTAGGACTTTGATTTCCTTCCAAAAATGAGGAGCTTGGATTAAGAATCTTTAGGATTCCTGCAAGTTAAAAAATTATGGAGAAAAAATATCTATATGCCAAAATTATTCTAAGCTGTAAAAAATGGCCCAGAGTAAATTCGGAAAAGAAGGTAAATTTTATAGCAATTCATTTAAAATTCCATTGTACTAGTCAGTCATGGTGGCTCTTGCCTGTAAATCCCAGAACTCTGGGGGACCAAGGCAGGCTGATTACCTGACCTCAGAAGTTCAAGACCAGCCTGAGCAAGACCGAGACCCCCATCTCTAAAAATAGCTGGACATTGTGGAGGTTGCCTATAATTCCAGCTACATGGGAGGCTGAGACAAGATGATTACATGGGCCCAAAAAGTCTGAGGTTGCTGTGAACTATGATGCCATGGCACTCTACCAAGGGTGACAAAGTGAGACTCTGTTTAAAAAAAACAAACGAACAACAAAAAAAAACTATTACCCACCTCCTCATATATTTCTAACTCTGTGTTAACATCATATAATCACACAATCTCCATTATTAATTTATGCAACAATACTTTCTGTTTTGAATAGCACATCTAGGCTATATAGAATGGAAGTTCTGGGGATTTGATCAATATGTGATATTTATTTGGAAGATTTGATCAATATATGATATTTAAATTATAGTCTCTGCCTTTTAACAATTTTTTTTTTTTTTTTTTTTACTAATTGTACAATTTGAAATATGGTGAATTTCCAGAAATAGTTTGGGAAAAATACGAACTCTATTTTTAAAATGTATAATGTGTATGTTGATATAAAGTATTTGACATAGAAAATATTGAACAGTTGGGAACTAACCTTAGCCCTAACCTTAATCCTAATCCTAACCCTAATCAATAAACTTTAATTCAAAGACATTAAATGACTAGCATTAAAAGTCAGCATTTCTGTATCAAATAGAACTCACTATGCCCCAGGATATTTATTGTATGTTAGATATTTGCTTTGATAATTGTCAGCTTACTTTCTGTTATGCAAAACACTCTCCTTGTGAATTCTTGCCCAGTTACCATCTACAATGTACGGCTTCCATTTTAAAATAATCTGTCTTGAATTACCAAGGTGCTGATGTTACTTTTTGTCATCTAATGTCTCTTTCATTTGTTTTAAAACTTCCTACTTGAGGACAATTAACAGTTAAGAATTGTCTCAAGGGAATAGTGTCACAGCAGTAATCAGATACATACTTTTTAGATACAATTCTTGTATCTACAAAGTAAAATCTAGAAGGATAGTTTATTCCAAATAGAGATACTTTAAAATCATTTGCTTTGTTCACTGATCCCAGCTTTCTTCATTTCATGTAAAGTTGAGTAATGTATCCCTAGATTCATTTTATTTTTTTGTATATTTTATACAAGGACTTGCCCATTTGCATAGGTCAGCTGACCTCTCAGTTCTGCTTGTATTATACATAATTTTATACAAACGTAGTTGCATACACAGATATACTTTTACTGTTTGCTCTACAATCAGATATATAAGAGATTGAAATAATGAGCTCTACATATTCAGAATATAAAAAAAGCATGAAAAAAACTTTTGTGGCAACTTTGCTCCATTTGTGAGTCACATTAATGACTGCTTTGCTTCTCAGTAATTTTTCATTTGTAACATTTCATACCTGGATACACAAATGTAGTGCAATTGAACAAGAAAACAATTATCTGTCTGGTGGAAATAATGTACTTACCTCATTGAAACAATTGACTTGTTTAAAAATACACAGAAGTTTTAGTTCAGCTCAGATGGTAGTTACCTGTAATTTGTAACGAATTTCCAGGAAGAATTAAAATTCTCTGCAGTAATTTAAAAAGCAATTGAATCCACTGATTGTGAATGATAAATTTCCATGCATATTTCCCTTCTCATGCAAATCTCTACTTAGAGCCATTTTGGACTTGAGAGGGTTTTTTCAATAATCCATGAGTTTTGTCTCATTTCCTGGAAAACTTCACCAAAAGGCTGTATCTTCCAGTAAAAGCTTCATGCTGACTTGTGGGTTCTGTGTCAGTGGAAGCACTTTTTTGGCTTGGGTCAAATGTTTCTTGGCATTTTCTGTGGCATTTGGCCCAGCTATCTATAGAATCACATTGGCTTCCAGGCTTTGCCATAATTCATCTGCAAACTAATATGGGACTTCTTTTGGTTTTTGTAGTGGGCTAATACCATTGAGCAGTTGGGGGTTCAAATATTATCAATAATATTTCCAAGGATAGACCTCTTTTAAAAATAATACAAAGAGAGACCATTTTACCTTTAACCTGGCACTTATTTTTCTTGTATCTGCAAAGGTTAGTACCCTATTTTTAATTCCTTATTATAATTTTTTCCCTCTTCACCAGTTTCTAAAGCTACTGAAGATCAACAGCTTTTTCTTATTTCTTGAAGTGTGGTGGCTTTTGCTCTTGGCTGACTTCAGTCTTGTCATGTGGGACTGATGTGGGTTTTCATTTTTTACTTTGAAGGTGCTGCCAAAGCTAGTTAATTATAGTTATAATAACATCATAGAATGCTGGAGTCTGTAGGTGCCCTAGAAATGGTTTGGTACAGCTCCCTTATTTTACACATAAGGGGATCCAGGCCCAGTTTCTTAGCTCTCACAGGAAGCTATGGCACTGTTAGGCTGTAATTCCTGTCCCTCTTACAATAGAGCAGGTCTTTGGGAGCTTACCCAACTGCTTAAAGATCTACTTCCCATTCGCAGTCTCAGATTTTGTATCTCTAGGTAGTTTTCCTCTTTTTTTTTTTTTTTTTTTTGTAATGCTTTCTAAATTTAGCACCCTGTACATCATATTAATTTGGGAAACCAGCCACAAATTTAGTTTAAATTGAGATTGGTTAGAATTCAAGATTGTTATATACTTCATTCTCCTTGTGTTCTAAGCCATTAAGAAATAAATATAAGAAAGAGATCAAAATAAAAACATAAATAATGTTGTATTTTAGAACAGATAATGAACCCATGGCCGAAGCAAGCTTCTTATGTCTCTTAGAAACCCTGTTGACTTTAGCCACTTATTCACAGAAGTGTGGGACTGCAGGGTCCTGGTCCAGCCTCTGTCTACAGGACCTGTCCGAAGTGAGGGCTGTCACACTGGCATCTCTGAGAGGCTCCTGCCAAGGGCTCTTGTCCCAGCTCTGGCCATGTAAAGCCATGCTGTGCCCATCCATAGGAAGCCATCTCTTCCAGTAGCTCATGTAGCTTGAGTGTCTGTGTTTTTTTGATTTAGTATTTCAGTTTCCTACTCGCGTTCAGAAACCAATGTCAATTACATTTACTTTTTCTGGGAGATGAGCTATTTTCCCATTATCCTCCTAAATAGTTGAAAAAGCAAAGGCAGTGAAATCAACTTGGGCAACTAATTATTTATAATTGAGAAAAACAAATGAAGAAGTAGGTAGCTGGCAATGAGATGAGATAGTACCTTGGAAATGTGCTTAGAGTACTTCATAGTGAAGAACTTCATAGGAAGAACTTTTCTGTTCTCTCTTGACCAGGTTATTCTTCTGAGACTTTCAAAAAGAGAAAATTGGAGAAAACATTTTCCTCTCTATTTATCTTCTTTGTTTAAGCTTTAGACCCCTGCCAATACCCAGGGTTAAATTTTAGTACGTAGCTTTTCGGCCATATAGAGGCAGATTCAAATGATCCTTCTTTGCTTATTTTGCTTTTGTTTTCCTGTGGCATTGAATTAAGTAAAATTTCAGATCACAGAACTCTTTTGGCATTTTTACTTGACTTATATAGATAGGTTTCACTATTTCCTTTTTTTCCAGATATTTTTCAATGATTATCTTCTTTCTTTACCTTCTACATTGACATTCTTAAAGATATTTACCTATGAAAGCCCAAAGAATATTTAGGTTTCCTTTCTATTGAGGGATTTTTTTTACCCCTTTTGGATTTCTTGCTTTGTGGAGCATGTTGCACTTGTGTGCAGACACTCATACTTAATTCAGAGATTAATTAAAAGTAATGTAAAATTTCATTGTTCGCGATGCTCAGACCTTCTCCTTTACTGTCCCTTTCTTGCAAGGCTTCACTTCGTCTTAGTAATATGAAGACCATTTAAATAAAAAGACACTGTATTGCAGAGTAGTAGATTTAAGATTTTATGTGTTAAGATATAAGATGTTCCAGTGCCATTCATTGAGTTGTAATTATCATTAAGATGAATTGTTTTTTGGGAAGTGTTTTAACTTCTCTTGAATCATCATAATGTTTTTGCTTTGTGGGTATGGCAAGTGTCTGTCTCACTGGAACCCAGTGATAGCTCACAGGAAAAAGCATAGAAGTTGTCACACAGTACTTGCTGGTGAAGGCCATGGGCTCTGCAGCCATTTGCCTGGGTTGGAACTCTGTTCCAAAACTGATTTTCTTAATCTGTTTCATGGTGCCTATCTGTAAAATGAGCATGCTAATTAAGACACTTACCTCAGAAGTTCTTGTAAGGATTAAATGAATGAATACACGTAAAGCACTTTAGAACAGTGTCTAGAGAAAAATGTGCTTTATGAATGTTAGCTATTGACCAGTCTTCACATTTCTTCTGTTTTTTGTTTTTTTGTTTTTTGGTCCTTATATTTCTATTTGAGTGAATGGATCATGGTTCTTCTGTATTGTCCAGTTTTTCTCAGTACACTCTTATTTAAGAAAATTGGATTAAAAAGGTATTAACTGAAGTATTCCTAGCCTGTATATTTAAAGGTTAACTGTGCATCAAAAGATAGTGAATTAATTTTGAAGAATTAAGACTTCGTATATTAATAAGTAACCTGGGGTCTTTGGTAGACTGTGTGAAATACGAAGTTTTCAGGCAATTTATTTTCCACTGCTAAACTGTATATATTGTCTTGATTATGGGCATTGATTTTGGAACTAAAATTATTTTGTCCAATATTCTTAATTGCTCTGATTAGAAGGGAAATATTGAGGAAGAAATATTCCAGGTATTGACAGATCTTGATAATCATAAAATGATTGGGTATTTTGGAGGAATGTAGGATAATCTAATACCTAGGGGTATAATATCTCAAGTAGAAAATTTCATAAAATAATGTATTTGTACGTGGGTAGGTCAATTTCATCATGGAAAGAATATTGAAGAAATAGTTTTAGGAGAAGCTAAAAGTTTTACTTTAGTTTGTATGAAAATTAATTTGGCTACATAAATACCAGGAAAATAATTAGAATAACAGATTATGTTGAATGCCTAAAGAAATATGTTTGACAACTTTTAATTTTCTTTCCTCCTACACACCACTTCCTACTTTGTTTTTGGCACATGAGCTATATCTCAACACAGTGGCTGATCTGGGTAGAGTTTTGCTAACACCTGTGATGGTGCCTTAACAAATTTTCTCATTTTGGTTACACTTAATGAAAAGTAAAAGTAGAAGGAGCACTGTATTTTTGCAGACAATGTTATACAGATATGGGACTGTCTTGACTTTTCTTCAAACCTATGCATCACACTCTTTTTTTAAAGCTATTGTTAAAGCTTGTGTACAGATGGTGAATGTAAACAAGCAAATGCTGCTTGTAACCTTCTTGCTTTTCCCAGTTAGACACAAATGGGCTACAATGGGCAGAGGAGTAAAGACGGAAAATTGGGGGTGGGAGGGTGAAAGAAAAAAAGTAAAATAGTGGTAGGGAAAGTTTTTTAAAAATAATATTCCTTTTTCTGTTTTCTAGCTTCTCAAATGAACTTATTAATTTGTTGGTTTTTAGCTTAAAACCAGCTTTAGTTTTTGTTCTCCTCAGAGAAAATGCTTTTTGTAGGCCTTTTGTTTTGTCTTTATGTATTTACTGCACTCATTTTCTCATTCACTTTTAGCCTTTTTTTCAATTTAAATGTCAGAGCAAATACCACAACCCAGAAATGATAATTTCTCTCAAAGGAATTAATTTTGTTTTTTAGCTTTGGCCTCATCTGTGATTCTTCTGTGTATCCCTAATTTTGAAGATCTACTAATACTAATTTATGTGATAATGACTATCAGTTTTTTCTCAGTTTTTAATTGGAATATGAACAGTGTTACGATCAGAGAGCAACTGTGCCTCAGCACAGCAACTTGTGCTGTTTGTCTATTTCCTTTAATTTTTAGGTCAGACTCAGTTTCAATTTATAGTGTCCTTTGCACGTATTATACTTTCAGATGTACCTTTAGGAGTGATTGTTTGATAATCTAGTTTACTTATTCCTGTGGTGTTATGACTTAGATTTCAGTGTTTTCCTATTATAAATTATATCATCATAAAACATTTGTTTTGAATCTTGCCTCTTTTTTCTTAGTTATTTACTGATTTTAGAATTTCTGGCCTAATATTATAAAGTTTTGTGTACTTTTATGGGTCAAAGAATGTGATTTTTAAAAAATTGCCTTTGAAGTACTGTGTCAAATTGCTTTCTAATGTAAATTGGCGATAACATGAGGGTTTATCATTTTAACTTTTTTGAGAACCTGGATGGTGATGAATATTGCTTTTCTAGAAATTTTTATATGTATTCAATAAATGTAAAATGATACTTCAGTGTTGTTTTTAACTTTTGTTGCTTTGACAGATAAAGTCCTTGATATTCTCTTTTTCTTTATATATGCCTAATAGTTTAATTTCTTCTTGTGAATTTCCATGTTATTGACTTATTTTCCTCCAAATTTTGTTTCATTATCTTGTTTAGTCTCCTTGGTGTAACATAGAAATCAACCTCTTATCTCTTGTACTTGACAAATACATATCTGTATTATGTTGTGTCTCATTTTACTATGATTGTTGCTTTTCTTAGTATCAGAGATTTAGCTGTTATAAAATTTACATCTTTTTCTTTCTTTTATTGACTCATGGTTTAGAAAGTTGCCATTCTATAAAAAAACACTCAACTATATTTTATGTTAATTTTTATGAACTGAATTATATATATGTATATGTGTTTACACACATACATATATACATGGAGATGGAGAGATTAATAATAAAATTATAATACATGTGATAAATTTGGATCCATTTTTTTCTCATGTTATTAATTAGTTATGCCAGTATCACTTATTAAATAACTTTCTTCTCCTCCCCAATTATTTTCAATTTCCTTTTTATCATGTTATTACATTCTTATATACAGTATTTTATTAGGCCTCATTTTCTTATTCACATATTTACTTCAGATTAGACATAGAAAGTACACTATTGAAATTATTAATGTTTTATAATATGCTTTAAAATATATTAGATTCATCCTTTTTTCAAAAAACATTGAGCTTCTACTACATGAAGGAGAAAGTATGGATATGGAATTTAAAAGTACCCAGTTTCCCCATTCCTGGTAATCAGAAGTCTTGTTGGAAAACAGACATGTAAAAATATAATTATGCTATGATGTTATAAACCATAAAGTAGAGGCAAAAAAAGAACTGTATAGCACAAGGAGAGAGTATATTTTCACTTGTTTATTTTTCTGTAATATATTTTCTGCTTCTAATGAAGCACTATTATAATTTTAATTGCTAATTTATTGTATGTGTAAAATAACTTGAAAGCATTTGATTTCTTTTCATCATGTACTTTTCTCACTCAGGATTAATGTGGTCTCCATTTTTATTTCCCAGTTAAGCTCTGTAGTTTTCTTTAATGTGAAATCCTTACTAAAAAGTTTGTTTTCAAGTTAAACATGTGCATGTTATGAATATTATTTGGGACAATTTACAAGTAATTCTATATTTGCTTCATTTCTTTTTAAAAGGCCTTTATTTTGAGTTTACTATATGCAGGGAAAATTAAAAAACATACTTCTTTATCTTTCTTTTTGAGTGTGGGGACTCAAATATACTTTGGAAATACCTTTGGGATTCAATAGATTTACTGCATATAGACACAAATGTAGAAGTGTCATTGAGGTTATTTTTGAAACAGTAATTTTTCGGTAGTTAAATTTTTGAATAGTTAATTTTCAAAAGCAATGATAGGCCAATGGGAAATTTGTATGCCAAGAAAGCCATATTTTTATGAGAACCTGATTGGAATTATGAAAAACAATCTATGTTTTATAGTTAGGGAAACCTATGACTGCCTTTTTTGGCATGTGAATTACAGTTTCTATCATTGCAGCTGTTAATTGGTGAAAAGAAGGGGATAAAAAGTGTTATGGAGTTTTGACAAACAGGTCTTAAACACATCAGATAGTAAGCTGGAATTCTATAAACCTGACAATTTAAATGCAGAAACAAATTTATTCCATTATTTCAGTTTTTTAAACTGTTTATTGAGAAGTATTTCTGGTTTAAAAATGAGGTCATTAGTATGTAGAACCTCAATGATGTAAATAAACAAATCCCAATGGAAGACTGCCTTTGCAATTTCTCTTTTGTGTATTTCTTTTATATATGAGAATGCCTCTTTTGGCCAGAATCTCATTATAAATAAGAGTGGGTATGGGGGGAATGATTATTCTCAGAGAAACTCCTTAAATTTCAGCCTTTTGTTTACTTGGATATTTTTGTGTTATAGGAGGTGAAAGAATAATGAGGAGATTGTTTCCTATGTGAATCATAAAAAAATGTGAACATTCACAGGGTCATTGACTTAAATAAAGGGATGGCTTTTAAAAAATTCTTTTTGGCGGAGTACATAATGTTTTTTGGAGACACACTGAAATTGTTTTGATAATCCAAGTTCCAAGTTTTTAGATTATGTTCAAGTGTAGGAAGAGAGAGTGGCAGCAATTTGATAATAAATTTAGTCTAAGTATTTATCTTATTTAATTTATGTGTTGCCTCATTGAAAAAATGGTTTGAGAATACCATATAAAAACATATTTAACGTAATGATCATAAAATGTGTATAAAAGAAAAGGTACATTATTAGGAAAAAAATGAATAAGTAGAAGGTATTAACTAGAAAAAAGAAAGTAAGTATTTTAAGGTTTACATGGTTTTACTTGATTTGTTATTTATTTTAACTTTGAGCTTTTTAACAGCCAGAGTACTATGGCATAGATCAATAGAGATAGATGTCCTATCTCCTCTTACACTTACACACACACACTTATAATTATTTGTTTAATTTATTATTAGATATTTATGTTATTAAAACAAAGAAAATTACATTCATAGTCCTTAGGAACAGCACAGCTCTATGAATCCCTTAATATCTAAAATAAATTTCTCATATAGACCTTCAGACCTCTATTGAGCATGTACCAAGTGATGTGTTTAGTAGTACTGTGAAGTGATTCCCTTTAAGAACTGGCTTATCTATGAGTGATTTCAGATCAGCAATACCTAATTTAATAGTGAAGGGATTAGAAGTGTTTGATAAAGGAGAAAACATGAAGTAGACAAGTTACTGACTCCTGTTTGAGAGTCAACTTCAAATCACACAGGCTGTAGTGCAGGGACACAGTCATAGCTCACTGAAGTCTCGAACTCATGAGCTCAAGTGACCCTCCTGCCTCAGCCTCCCGAGTATGTGGGATTACAGGGAAAAGCCACTGCACTTGAGCAAATGTTTCTTATTAGTTACACAGATCAACACCTTTCACAGTTTCTCTCTTAGCATCTATCTTCCTCTTCTACCCCAATATCAAGGAGTAAATTTTGTAACTCCTTCAATCTGAAACCAGTTTTATTTATGGGGTGTACCTAGCCATTTGCATCCACAGTGTTCTAAATTGTAAACAAAGTCATCACTGATAGGATAGGCAGTGATCCCCAACTTTTTGGCACTGGAGACTGGTTTCATGGAAGACAATTTTTCCACAGAGGGAGAGTAGAAGGGGGGAATTAGATTCTCATAAGTAGCACGCAACGTAATTCCCTGGCATGTGCAGTTTACAGTGGGGTTCATGTTCCAATGAGAACCTAATGCCACTGCTGATCTGACAAGAGGCAGAGCTCAGGTGGTGATGTTAGTGATGGGGAGTGGTCGTAAATACATATTTTGTGAGCTTTGCTCACTCACCTCCTGCTGTGTGGCCTGTTTCCTAAGAGGCTATGGTCCAGTGCTAGTACACAGCCCAGGGGGTTGGGACCACAGGCATAGAGTATAGGAAAAAAATAAAGAAAAAAATTAATCTAGCTGTCAATGAGAAAGGAAAGCAAGGTAAATAATAAAGATTAAATTATTAAATAGCATGAGAAAAATGCTAAGACACCATATAATTTATGTGGCTTGTAAATCTGAGTAAGAATCTAGAAATGGTATTGAATCAGAAAAAGAACCCCTGTCTTACTCAGAGATGCATTTTGTTTTTCTTATATACAATTTGATTGTCCCATAGTTATGTCCTAATCTATCAAATAAACAAAAGTAACTGTTACAACATACCTTACTTAATAGCTTTTCCTTCTATTAAATTCTATTTTGTTTATCATGTCATTTCTAAGCTCCTTTAGTCCTTTCCATAAGTTATTTCCATAAGCCTTTGTAGATGTGGACATTTTTGTGGAAGGGCTAGCTAGTGACTATTCTGGTTTTTTGACCTTTTTACATTCTTATTCAACAAAACTTAATTGATCACCTGCTCACTTAACAGGCACTGCTTAACAGGCACTTTGCTAAGGGATCTGTTCTTATCACGTATTACTCCCTATAATAATCCCATGAGGTAAGTACTTTATGGTCTCCATTGATTATAGGAGTATGCTATGTCACAGGCAGAGTCTAGTCTGGGGTCACATTGCTAATAAAGGCTGAACTTTGGCACAAACCCAAATCTTTGCCCTTGAAGCCAGTGTTCTGTCCATAGCTATGTCTTTTACTAAGCACTTCTGAATTTTACTTTAGATATGCTCTGCTCTTTGTTTATTAATTACTCTTGTGTGAAATGTAACCTTCAGTTAAATCTGAGACTGCTATTGTTATCTGGGTCAAATTGTGGAATTGAATCCTTGAGATGCAAATCTAATTGTTGTTGACTGTACAACAGTTTGGAAAGAGTTAGATGAAATTTCACTTGCTTGAAATCAGACTGGTTGGAGCTTAATGAAAAGAAGGAACATCTCTTTAAGGGAAAAAGAGCTTGCAATTTTTTTTTTTTTTTTTTTTCAAGACAGAGCCTCAAGGCTGCGGCATCACAGCTCACAGCAACCTCCAACTCCTGGGTTTAAGTGATTATTTTGCCTCAGCCTCCCAAGTAGCTGAGACTACAGGCGCCTGCCACAACACCTGTCTGTTTTTTGGTGGTAGTTGTCATTGTGTTGGTAGGCCCGGGCTGGATTCGAACCCACCAGCTCTGGTGTATATGGCTGGTGCCTTAGCAGCTTGAGCTACAGGTACTGAGCCAGAGCTTGTAATTTTTTAAACACTGATATCAGTGCTCTTTTTGACTGGTAAGGACAACTACACACAATATATACTGTAAACTTTTTTCCTGATATAGTAAGAAAAGCGAGGGACATAGCAGGAATTCTTTAAAATATATTCTTGTTCGTTAGACATTTATTGGGCACCTAGTATAATTCAGATGTTTCGCTGTATTCCATGATACCATCGCATATAAGCCGGATGTAGATCTGGCTCTTAAGATATTTATAGTTTAGGGCTTGGTGTGGTGGCTCACACCTATAATCCTAGCACCTGGGAAGCCCAGGTGGATAGATTGCCTGAGCTCACAGGTTCAAGACCAGCCTAAGACAGAGCGAGACTTCCTCTCTAAAAATAGCCGGCATTGTGGCAGGCGCCTGTAGTCTCAGCTACTTGGGAGGCTGAGGCAAGAGAATTGCTTAAGCCTAAGAATTTGAGGTTGCTGTGAGCTATGACACCACAGCATTTTACTGAGGACAAGTAAGACTCTGTCTCAAAAAAAAAAAAAAAAAAAAAAAAAAAAAAAAATTATAGTCTAATGGGGAAACTGAATTTATAATGACATTGATAATTTCCAAAAATTCAAATTCAATAAATTGCTTACTAAAATCATCAGCTTTGGACATTACTTTTCTAATGAACGTAAGTTCTAGTTAAGAGAGTTTCCTATTTCAGATAATGTAGGATAAATGAGCTTGTATCAGAATTTTAAATCTTTTTCAAATATAGCTCACATTTTACCTTTAGAACTAATGAATGTTGAAAAGATTTCATTATAATGTAATTGATGCACTTTCAGGACTATTTTAAAACCAGTTATATTTCCTTTCTTTCCTTTTACCCTGTGACATGTAGACTTCCAGATCAGAGAAGTATTGTTTTTGTTTTTAGGGATTTTCTGTGTTAATGTGGAAACAAAACCAAGTTAATATGGCTGATATTTTTCAGCTAAAGGTGGTATGTTAAATTGAAACTTTGTTTTTCCCCCTTCTACATTTGGGCACGAAGTAGTTTCCTATGTTATAACATGACAGTTTTTATTTATTTATAATGAAATGGTGCCTTTTATTTATAGCCAAGTTCATCATTTTAACACTTAATCCTCCACGACATTCTGGAGGAGAGGAAACTTGGCAACCATTCATTATTATCTGTTTTTACCATCAGAAGGTATTTATTTGTAAGAGGAGTGTGGCACTGACGTCAAGGATAGGAATGAGATACTCCCTGACATTTATACAGGATGGCCTTTCCCTGGGAGTCATGATGGTAAATATGACCATAATTACTTAAAATGCATGCAAATAGTTACGAGTCAAGATGTGGAAAATCCCTTGGGAATCCAAAAGCATGTAATTATAGCTGTGGAACGAGATAGTCTAATAATAAAAGGGGAAAATATCAATCTTGGATTAGTGATTCAGGAATCTCATCAGTGACCATCTATGCAATAGCTTTTCATCTGTGTTTTAAAGCAGTTTTGCAAAGCTTTTGGACTGTGCTTTAGCACCCCTGTGCTTGTGTGAGGTCCAGGCATCAGAGAAGCCCACTAACTTGAAATCGCAACGTGACAACTCTGAGAGCTTAAAAAAATTCTGTTTTTAGGCCCTGAGGCTATATCTTGAGTATAAATATGAGTAGTGATTTTCTTCTTTTGTTTGTTTTGAACCTTGGGTTAACCTTGGCTAACCTTGTTAGCCCTTGGTATATTGAGGAAAGTCCAATGTCCAGGATATTTGAATTGGTTTGACTTTTTGTCCTTGCATGTGAACTTGGTGAACTTCTATGGAGGGACTGATATACACATGATTTTCTTCTGAAACTGTCATAGCACACAATTTTGTGGCTGTTATTTGACTTGATTCTTATGACAAAATTACATAGACATTGACTGCCATCCACTTAATTGATTTTGAATGAGAAGAAAACTAATCTGGAGAGAATGGGTATATTCTGCGCCTGAGCCTGTGGTCGTGCATTCAGCAAGCACTTCTGAGTTCCGGTTAGTGTGTTAGCTCTGAGGATGCAAAACTGTGCAGTGATCATGAGCTTATTTCTGTTGTGGCGATTACAGAGGAAATAGTTGGGGAGGAAATGAGGAAAGGCTTCTAGCTGAGAAGGGTGAGAAAGAGACTTGGAAAGGTGTGAGGATTTTTCAGGGAAGGGGAGAGTGAAAGTTTGAGGAACAAAAAGCCACTGTGGTCGAGTGAGCAAAGGAAAAGGTTCAAGGACTCGCTTGGGAGGGAATTCTTCAGTTACCTGCAGCCTAGGCAAGAGCAAGATCCCTTCTCTCCACGAAAAAAAAAAAAAAAAAATTAGCCAGGCATGATGGTGCATACCCATCGTCCCAGTGATACCGGAATTTCAGGTTCTTGGTCGCAGCGAATTGAAGAATAAATCAATGGACCACAGGATCAGTGGTAAGTCAGGATTTATTTAGAGAAACAAAAATTACAAGAACTACAAAAACCAAACCTCCTGGCAGAGAGAACCCAGGAGGGGAGCAAGCTGTCCTGCTCCTTCCTGGAGGTCTGTTCTTGGACTCGCTGCTCAGGGGTTTATATAGTGGCAGGGGGGTGGTTCTGCTAGGGCGTGAGTCTTGTTAGTTATAGCCAGCTGTCCAATGAACTCTCAGGCCTTAGAAACTGACAGGAAATTCACTGGTTCCGAGTGCAGGTGGAGGAGAAAGCAAGGTGCCAGCATCTCCCCCGCAGGTGGCCAGCCCTTGCATGCAGCAAGTTGGTTCCTCCAACCGCAGGAACATCAACACCTCCAGGGCTAAGGCAGCAAGTCATGGTGCTGCCTTGTCCTGTATCACCAGCTACTTGGGAGACCGAGGCACGAGGATCACTTGAGCCCAGGAGTTTGAGGCTGCAGTGAGCTATGATGACACCATAGCACTCTAGCCCAGGCAACAGAGGGAGACCCTGTCTCAAAAAAAAAAAAAGAAAAAAGAATTTTTTAGTTGCTAAAAGTTTGAGCTGTTAACCGAGCTCAGTGATTCATTGACTGTGTTTCCTTGGGAAGAGGCCCATAAAATTAGAATATTCATATCTTTGTAGGAATCTAAATATTTTTTGCTTGTCTCTATCTAGCACCCAAGTTGGACTTCATCCCAATTTGATGATTAGGATGATGTTGGATAGGAGGGTGGATAAAATAACTATGGAGAATTAGAAGAATAAATTTCTTAATTATCATCTTTATTATTATAAGATTTGTTATTGTAAATGTGTATTATTCAATTCTAGAATTTTCTAAAGTGCTGTTTCCATCACAATTTGTGACTATCACTTTATATACTATTACTATATTTTCTAATGATAAAGTGAATTTTAAAAATGTATTATTAACCCTATCAGTGTGAGACAGCATAGTCTTGTGGTTAATAGCTCACAAGCTATAGGTGTGATTCTTGGTTGTATCATTCACTGATTATTTACTTTGAACATATTATTCAGCTATTTTAAACCTTTGTTTCTTCATCTGTAAAATGGGATAACAATTACATCAGCCTCCTAGGATAGAAAAAGATAATGCAGTCAAGTTTCTGGTTAAGATATCTTTTCTGGTTTATTTCATAAAACAGAGCAGGTCTCTTTTCCTCCCTTGAGATACTAAAACAGCCAAAGAGGAGGCAGGTTCTAAAATAATAGGTTTCAGACCATCGTATGCAACTTACAGTCCATCCTGTACATACAGAGGCCAAACCACATTGTTACATAAACCTTTCTTAATGGAAGGTGGTTCATTTATTAATGTAAATGTCCTGTGTCTTGGGTGTGTGAGCCCTAAAAATACACTTCCAGGAATAAAAATAGGTCCCTGGGAGTTCTGAGATGCTGCTTAATCAGAACCAGCTGCAAGCTGTCTAGAAAATGCAAGTTATACGAGCCAGATGGCTTTTGCCCTTTTTGCTTTAGACAGCATGTAATTTGGATAACTACAGCTACAGTAATATATTTTGCCAGTCACACTGTTTGATAAACATATTTGTTGAGAACAGCTACTTCCAATTAGAGACCCAGTATAATGTTAATTTATTTTAATAAATTTTCCATCTAAGTCATGACAAAGAATACTTTTAGCAGGTTACAGAAAGATTTCTTTGGACAGAGTACTGTGTAAGAATTATTGTATGCCAGTGGTTAATGTTTAGATTTGGCAGTTAGCAAATGATGAGCAGTATTCATGACCTCTTCCTCCATTTTTGTCTTTGAAATCTAGTCTATATATGAGGGACTAGGATTTTCCATATTTATAATATTTTCCATATTATTAACATACATATGATTTCCACATATGTTTACCAGTAGAAAGATGGCTTGCCTAATTTTTAACTTTCTTCTAGACACTACTGTGAAGTTTGATAATAGTTATTGAATTATTATCTAGTCATAGATAGTTTTTAATGTGGTAGTTCTGGGGATTTTACTTTTATGACTGTATTTATTAAGGATTTTACCTTAAGAGCCTGATGTAACTGTGACTGGTCTTCATCAGCTGAGGGCCATAAATATAGTAACAGATGTTGGCTGAATTCTAATTTTACCCAATCCTCTATTCAGATAAAATAGCAAAGATAAATGTGTTAAATTATTCGTGCTGTAATATCTAAACTTGGATATAGCCTGCTTTTCAGAGATGGGAAAGTAGCAATTCTTCCATTTTTATTGGTAACTCCACTTCTTGAAAAGCACTTTTAGGCCCTGGTCTCCCATTCCATGAAGGGAAGTACTCTGCACTTTATTTCTTGTGACACCTACCAGGCAGTATGTGACAGATTGCTAAGTAACTTTGAAGGATCTCTTGTGTCATAATTTTTCCATAGTTCCAAGCCTTCCAGCTTTTAAGTTCTGTAATCTCCCAGCAGTTGTTTTATTTCAGTTTAAAGAGGAGAAGGTATTTCATCCTAGCATAAGTGATGTTAGAACATAAACATTATTATAATAATAGCTATAGGTTTATTTACTATTACCGTAGTATCAGGAACAGCGCTAATCACTTTATACATTATTGCTTCTAAGCCTCATAATAGCATAACAACATTACAAGGTGTGCATTTTTATTCTGTGTTACATATAAGGATGCAGTGGTATTGAAGTATAATTTAACAACATACAGAAAGTATCAGAGCTGGGATTTGAAGTTACTATTGTTGTATTAATGGTGTACCTGATTCATTAATCTGTGAAAGTTGGTGTTTGACCTAGCTATATTAAGGAATTATCAATGTTGCTTCTCAGAATTTATTTTAAGCTCAGATTAATATGGGAAAGGGTCTGATCTCTCATCCCCCCTCATTAGATGTATTATAATTGATGTGCTTTAAATGTAATTCAGATCATGGGGGAAAATTATATTTTGGTGCTTTGTTAATTATAGTGATGGGTGGTATCTGGAGCAACTAGTAAGCACTCATGTGAGGCGGAATAGCATAGGAAACTAATGTGCATAAAGTTTACCAAAATTAAATCCCACTTTTAACACCTTTATCTAGCATGCTAAGTAATAAGATAAATAAATCCATTAGTGAATGCAACAGGTTGTATCTACACATTGTGTTACAGACAGCAGGAAATAAAGCAAAGCATTATTTATTAATATGAAGACTTCTTTAGCATGATTCTACCTAAAACAATTGGATGGCTCATGGAAAAGATTTTATTATTTCTGACTGTTTGGGAGTGAATACTGTTGGCATTCGTATGGAATAATAAAATGGTACTTCTTGAAAGACGTAAAGTAATAGAAAAGCACACAGTACTTGTGTACTATGGTTATGCTATTTGTTAGTGAAGAGTCATTGTTATTTGTTGCTTCCTGGAAATTAGGGAGAAATGAATAGAAAATATTACTTTCTAATAAATGGTATTTAATTTTACCCTGTTCTACTAGACGATGTTATATTTAAACAATTATTGGACCCCATTTTTAAATTTTTTAAATTTTATTTATTTATTTTTTTGAGACAGAGTCTCACTATGTTGCCCTTGGTAGAGTGCCATGGTGTCATAGCTCACAGCAACCTCCAACTCCTGGGCTCAAGAGATCCTCTTTTCTCAGCCTCCCGACTTGCTGGCATTACAGGCGCCCACCATAATGCCCCACTAGTATTTTTTAGAGAAGGGGTCCTGCTCTTGCTCAGGCTGGTCTTGAACTCCTTACCTCCAGCAATCCACTTGTCTTGGCTTCCCGGAGTGCAAGGATTAGGCATTGCGCCTGGCCCTCATTTGTTTATATTTCACCCAATTGTGCTCAATTAAAGTCCAGATTTGAATATCAAATTTGATACCTGCTTAGGCCACTTAAAAAAAGCATTTTAGTATCACTAGATGAGAGACATTATATAATAGATGGCCTAGGGAGACTCTCCATTCGTTATGTGGGGAGATTTATGTCGGCATGAGCCAACAAGGCTTATGTGGTTAATAAATATATATCAGCTTTTTATTAATGTGAGAGATCCTGTAGTTGGTGTTCTAAAAAAGAAAATGATACATGAAAGGTGATCTCTACTGAGGTTGCTTTTCTTAAATGATTTTTTAAATTTCAGTTTAGTATGAGGATGTAAATGATTTGGTTACATTGTTGGTGTTTGTTAGGTAAAGTCCAAATTGTAGTTATGCCCCTCACCCAGAAGGTGTGCTTGCTTTTCTTAAATAATTTAATAAAGAAGTGTTGAACATCTAAAGAAATGAATGTGTCCTTGTCCTCAACTTTTGGCATTTGGCACCAAAAGGAGACATTTTTTCTTTGAGTCTTAAAATGCGATCCCAGGGTAGTGGCTTTTTTGAGGTCAGTGACTCCAGAGAAAATCAGGTAGGTGAAGGAAAAACAGACATTTATTCTTTTTGTCCTATAGGGGACTTTCTTGCCTTGGTCTTCCCGAAAAGATGACAAGTATTGGGCTGAAAATGTTTGTTATATGCCCTTCGGCTCTACTGGCATATTCCAAGGTATTATTGTCAATTACATAAATACATATTTAGACAATTTCTGAAACACTTCTTGTTTCTTGAAAAGAGAGAAGTCACTCCTGTGGTCTGTCATGCCAACATGCACAATGGCTTTGTAGAGTTGTGTCATTTCCTCACCATTTCTTCTCTTGCTTTGCACTTCATCAAAAGCCCTCCTCTTTCTTTTTTTTTCAACAAACATCATAATTTTATTTCTAGATGTGTAGAGTATGAGATGTGTGTGTGTGTGTGTGTGTGTGAGAGAGAGAGAGAGAGAGAGAGAGAGAGAGAGAGAAGAGAAAAGAGAGATTGATAGTAAGTTGGTTGTGATTGGGGCTTTTCCCAGAAATTTTTTCAACTGTTCCCATAGCATATTGGAGAGTTTAACAAAATCTCAGTACTCTTCATGGATTTCACTTTTTTTCCAGATGAGTAGCAATATTATATATACGTATAATCTGTCATTTCCTTATTTCTAAATTTAAGGTTTTTTTCTATTGTGTTGGTAAGAATGTCACAATTTCATCCTAATGTTAGTGATGGGCATCTGTATGTCTGACTTTGTTGGAAACTGCTCTGCTAAATGTTTAATAAGGTGCTGATTGTAAGTTAAATATGAGTCTTTCTTGTCTTACTGAACTGTCCTGATTTGCTGGCTTGTGGACGTGTATCAAGTTGACTGCGTGTTTCCTAGGGGAAGGAGAGGTTCTATTTTAATCAATTTTGACCAATTGATGTTGTAATGTTAGTAGATTTACCAATATTGAATCATTCTGGATGGCACTCTGGTATCTAGGTACTCTGATGTACCAAGTTGCACATTATCACATACAGTATTGTAATTTGTATAGTTATTTTGACAGTTAAAGGCAGTAAAGTATTTTGAGGAAGGGACCTTCATTTCCCATACCAAATTAACTGTATCTGCTGGTTTCTATTATTTTTCTATTCACTTAATGTTTAAAAGAATTCATATATAAAATTATTAAGAGTTTATTTGGCAGCAGTTGTTTACTTAAATTTCTTCTAGAGCTGTTGGTCTTTTTAGGTATAGATCCTACTCTTCTGGGATTATTTTTTAATTATATTGAACTCTTAAAATTCTTGAGCAATACCTTGACTATACATAGATAGTACTTTTCATAATGTTTTAAACCTCTCCTGAATTAATATTTTTATCCCCTTTTGGTTTCTCATTTTCTTTTCTTTTTTTTCTTGAATATTAAGATTTGCTCTTTCTTTTCTTCTTCTTTCCTACTTCTTTTGTCTTTGGCTTTATTTACCAGAATGTATATGTTTCATTATTTTTTGAAATTAATTTTTTATCCTTAGGATTTCTTTCCTCAGATATAGTTCTCTTTTTAAAAATGTGTTTGTGTTGAATATTTATTTTTCTTTATTTTCACAGGGCATTTCTGGGTGTTTTTAAGTTTGCTAATTTGCTGTAACTGGAGGATTTAATGTAGAGTCGAACTAACTAGCGTCTGTGCTACCTGTGTGAGAATCTTTTGGAAACCTTTAGCTAGAAAAATTGAAACACTGGGGTTAATCTTAAAAATTTGTATCTGGATTGCCCTGACAATGTCTAGTGTTTTAAAATGTCATATTCTCTAATTCTAAAAACAGTATTTATTATCCATAGATATTTGGAAAATAAAGAGAAACATGTTTAGCTATGTGACAATTAACCTAAAATTTCACACTTTAAAATGGCATTTATCTTTTTAACAGTTTCTGAGAGTGGCATAACTAGACTCTTTTGGCTCAGCTGCTCCTGAAGTAGCAGTTGAGCAGTTGGGCTGGAGGAGCTGTCACCTGGAGCTTGAACAGGACTCACTTCGAACTCAGTGGCTGTTGACATATGTCCTGTTCCTTGCCATGGGGGCCTCTCCATATGCTACTTACTTGCCCCAGAGTGAGTGATCCAAGAGACAGTCAGGTAGAAGCTACCATGTCTTTTATTACCTACCCTCAAAAGTGACATACTATTCCTTCTATCGTATTCTATGCACCCCACTCACCAATTTTGATATAGTACAAGAGATAATCACGCAAGGGACTGAATGCTAGAAGGTGGGAACATTGGGTCATCTTGACAGCTAGCTACCATACATACAGAAGGATATAAAAATTGTTCTTAGGTCCACCATTCAATCATAGTGGATCTTTTAGGGTTTTCCCCCCTTTCCCGTAACAGCAGATTATAAACATTTTTCATGTTATGGAATAGTGTCTTAAAATATGATTTTTATATGTTTATTAGTATCCATTATGTGGGCATGCCAATTTATCTTGCCAATCTATTAATATTATTTTATACTTAGGTGGTTTTGAGTATTTGGCTATTATAAATTGTTCATTATATTTTCTTGCCCATAAGTCCTTGAGTGCAACTCCTACCATTTATCTAAAACAAATTTGTAGAAATGTTAGTACTGGGTCAGGGCATAAACATTTTAAGACTTTTTACAGAAATTGCCAGAAATATTCTGCAGAAATCTTTACTAAAATGTATATGAAATTTATGCTCCCTCTGGCATAACAAACAGTGCCTGGCTTCTTATATGTTTTCTCTTACATGTCTTATATATGTTTATTGATACTGGATATGATATTTGAAAAAAGAGCCCAACTGGGTGCGATAGCTGACTCATGCCTGTCATCCCAGCACTTCAGGAGGCTGAAGAAGGAAGATCGTTTTAGCCCAGGAATTTGAGACCAGCCTCTGCAACCTAGTGAGACCCCATCCCTGCAAAACATTTTTAAAAAATAGTAAAATAAGGAACATTATCCTGATAAAGAACATTATAGTTTTAATTTTTTTTTGATTACTAATAAGGCAGTAATCCTGATAAGGAGCATTATAGTTTTAATTTTTTTTCATTACTAATAAAGCAGGGGGAATTATTTTTAAAATCATTCTTGAGCCTACAGTATTTTTCTTCTTGATTTGCAAAGGTCTATATATCCTTTCCATAATTACTCTTTTTTAGTAATTATTTTTTAAAGGTATATGTAGTTTCTTTAAAAAAATGTTTTGCCTTCTTTGAAAATGTATTTCACTGGACTTTTTCATTAAGGCTATACAATGGGAGTATTCTGTAGGGAACCTGGCAAAGTTGAAAAATAATGAATAACTTAAGCACTTTCAAAATACCAATTAGTTTGATGGTTACTAAGTTTCCTTAACTTATATTTTATTGATTGAACATTTGCTAGAATAATGAGTTAAAAAGTGAGAAGATTCTTTTTTTTTTTTTTTTTTACTTTTGTTGTAAGCCATCTGCCAAAATTTGGTGAGTGCTGAGGAACATTTGTCAAAGGATAAGAGCATAATTTAGAGTTGTGTAGTCTAAAAAAAAATAATAAAAACATTTTCCGTGTTCTCCTGTGATAGAGAATGTTAAAACTTGAAAAGTTTTTCGTGCCCAGCACTTTGATATTACTGGTGTTCTTCAGTGTTGTTAACAAATACAAACTTTTAATTTATTGAACAGTTTTCTGGATCTCAAAAATTTTTTATTTTTGTTTTGATATTTTCATATAGTTGATTTTAAATGTGAAATCTCACTAAGAAGCTTGACGCTGAAGGTGGGTAAAGTATGAGAATACACACAGGCCGGACCAGAGTGCAGCAGAGACACCTTGGAATCTGGAGGTCCTTGTGTGGCAGTCAGTGCTGTTACTTGCTCTGTGACCTCGGACTTCTAGTGTCAGCTTTCTTACCTGTACATACGGAGTAAAAATGCCTACTGCCAGATAGGTTTTCAAAATTAAGTTATATAAGTTAATATAGAACCCAGCACACATAAATACATGATACATGCATGAAGCAATAATAATAACTGTGGAAATGTTTACTACTCTTAACATGAGTGGTTAGAAAGAGAGCTTTTTTTTCTTTTTATTATTATTTTTTATTAAGTCATATATACATAGATCATGAATACATTTATGCATATGTGGGGTACAATGTGTTGATTTTTTTATACAATTTGGACTGCTTACATCAAACTAATTAATATAGCTTTTGCCTCATTTACTTGATTATTGTGTTACGATGTTTATGTTCTAAACTTCATAGATTTGACTTGTACCCTTGCAATATGCTCCATAGGTGTGGTCCCACCATTTAACCTCCCTCTATCAAACTTCCCCCTTCCCTCCCTTCCCACTCCATTTCTAGAAAGAGAGCTTTGAATAAGACCTTAACAAAATGAAAAATTCAATGATTTGTAGGTGAATATTAAATCTATGCTATAATTCTTTCCAAGAGTGTTTGGGGTGTGAGGGGAACAAATATTTATTTTTTACACCAGTGACGAATTTTAGTGTTATTATATTTATATAAAAGTTTGCTTAAACATTAAAAATAGAATATTAGCCATGACTATTCAGAACTGAGATCTATGTCAAATAGTCAAATAAAACAAGCTATAGGTTAATACACGTGTGAAAACAAAAATGAAACCAATAGATGTGATGAATTCTGTGGAACGGGCTCTAAGTGTATGGATACATATATGAGGTCTAACAATTAAGTTTGCAAACTTATCCTAGAAAAAGTGCTACATACCTCAATGCTGAGTATCACTACTGTCAACAGATGACAAAGCGGAGAGTACCTTGAAGGTACCTCACTGGTATTCAGCAGTGAGGTATGGAGCAGTTTTCTGGGATGAGTTTGTGAACTTGTCAGATCTTGTACATTCATGATTTCACTGGGGGAGGTGGAAAGAAGGGTGGGCTGAAGAAGGGATTGCAGAAGAGTAAGGAGGAAGGAGCATCCTAAGCCTGGGGATAGTATAAACATCTGCACAGAGACAGGTATCTACGTGGTGTTTTGCTGGGAGTAAACTGATCTAACCTAGAGTAAAGAATCTGTTTGGCATGCAACACGGATAGGGAAGAGATGATCAGAATACTGGGTGTCAGGCAAGTGAGGTTCAGCAGACAACAGACCATCACTCGGAGCTGTGGGAGCAGGAATAAGTCATGACTCCAGTGAGTGAGGGACTTTAACGTAGAAGTGACACCAGGCTTCTGTCATAATCCAAATATGAAGATATACTCTCATGAGGAGCTCAATAAACTAGGAATGAGGCTATCATGTTTCTGTCAAGATACTTTTAAGTGATTTCCCTTGTTTATGAACATACTGTTTTTTTTTATTAAAATGTGAGATATCTATTGCTTAACTTTGGTTGACCTCACTTAAATTGTTTTTAGCACTTTTGAGTGAACATACTTTGAAAATCATATAATTATAATATACAAGTCCACTTTATTTAATATTTTGCAATGTTATTTCTTTCTTAGTGTTTTCATTGTGAATTATCCTTGCTACAGACAAGCTGGAGAGGGAGTAGGATTTAGTAAGCCCTTATGTTGTATAATGCATGTTAGTCTCAGCATTTCATTTAGTCTTCATATCATCCTTATAAAGCAGGTGATGTTATTACTATTTTGCAGATGTGTATGTTGAGCTTTCACAAAATTAGACATCTGGTGAGTGTTGGTGCAGAATTCTCTGCTTTGTAACATGATGCTTCCTAAGACAATCTGAGGAATGTACTTTTGGCAGGATAAATAAAGACTTAACTAAGAACAGTAATGTTAATTTTATTTTTTTTAAGCTCCAGAGATAGGGAAGTTAGTCTTCTTTGTAGGAATCCAACTTGATCTTTTCTGAGGGATATAATATCTAGTCATAGAGCTGTTCCTCTGCTTCCTGAGGAAGTGAAATTCTTCACTAAATTGGGTGGTAGCCTTCCATATTTAAATATAGTTAGAGCTTGCTTTAGTAAAATGTTAAAAACCTTGGAAAATGCAAAATATCTGATCTCAAGAAGATTTTAATACTCTTCTTCGATGAAAAAAATATCTTGGATTTTTTCTACTGTAATGCATGAATTTTCCACATAACTATAGTTTCTGAAAGAAATGAATTAGTTTGCCATTAATGGATAAAAGGTGACTTTCTCCTTTTAAAAATGATGATGAAAGGTGCAAGGTTTAAAGCATATGGGAGCTTTATAGTTTTTTAAGTATAATAAAATTTTGAAAGTTGAATTAAATTGTGCCCCTTCCTGTTATTAAGATTTCTTTAAATTCTTTGCCTGATATGGTTTATAATTCTCGGTTTCAAATGCGAATGGAGATGTTACTCATAAGTTAAACCCTGAAATGAGAAATATGCATGTGAATTTCTTTATGATTCTTTTAATTGTAGTTATTTGAAAAAGGAAGTTAACATGTAAGTATCTATTAATTCTTGACACGGACTCTTATTAAACCTAAGCAAAAAGTATTTTTTAAAAGGCAAGTAGCTGTGAGCATTTTGTGAGAATCTGAAAGTAGGAAAGTAATTATTATGGGTTTCTTAATCTTTTATTTTTTCCAAAATAGAAATATCCATTTCTTTCTTATTGTAAAAGCGATAGTTAAATTTTTAAAAAATATTCAAACAATACCAAAGAGAATACATTAAAAAGTGAAAGCGTCCCATAATCTTATGCTACACAAATGACCACTGATAAAAATTTAATACATATTCTTCTATAACTTATTCTTTGCAAATCTAAATCTATATTGCTATCTATATATGTTTTAAATGGATTGATTATACTACATGTACTATTCTTTAACTTCCCTTTTCTTTCTTTCTTTCTTTTTTTCCTTTTTTTTGCAGTTTACACTTAACTTTTCTTTTCTTATTGAAAATTGTTGTTGATCTATTTTCTTTCAGGAATAACCATCTACCTTGTATGTTGTTGGTTTATTTTGCTATTTTAACAACAATGTGAGGAATTGTCTCTTTTGTATGTTTTTATATACTCCATTTCTTAGGTAAAATTTATACAAATAGAATTCTTGAGGGAAAGGTAGTATATATTTTAAATTTCCATATACATTCATAAACTTCTCTCTAAAAGGTTTTGCCAATTTATAATGTCATCAGAATTGCATAAGAAAGTTTTTTTTGCCTGACTTTTTAAGAATAGTATGAATAACAGTTTTTGCTAGTCAGGTGGGAAGAAAGAAATGTATGTATTTTTTCATTATTAGTGAGGTTGAAAAGAATCTTATTGTTTATGGATCTTTGTATTTACTTTGGGAACATAGTGAGCTTGACATTTGCCTTATTTTTCTTAGGGAGCTTGTTTTTTATGTTAAGAGAGCTCTTAACATGTCCTTTGATATATATGTTGTAAATATTTACATGCATTTTTTTTTCTTTTATTCCTATTATGATATTTGTTTTACAGAATACCTCAGATTTGATATATTTACATATGTCATTCTTTTTGCTTATGGTTTCTGGTTTTTGTTTGAATGCTAATAGTAAAACCCTTGCTGACTCTTTTTGGCCACCTAAGCACTTTGGAGCACTTTCTGTGCATGCTCTTATTGAAGCCTCACAACCACCCCATGAATAGCATATTATTAACTTCCCTTTTATAGATGATGGGTAAATAACTTACCCAAGATTACACAATTTTAAATGATAGTGCCATTAACTCAAATACAGGCAATCAGATGTCTCTCTAACTCCAAGACTATTAATAAAAACAAAGAGAGTAACAAAACCTTCTATATTGCTTTCACTGTTTAATACTAAATTCTATGGAGTTCATTTAACTGTTTAATTTTATTTTTATCTTATTCTAAATTTATTTATATGTATACATGTCCCTACGTATTTGTCATAGACTCTCTATTTTATTATAATAATCATATTATTTCTTTGCCAGTATCACATTGTTTAAATTACTTTGGCTTTAGAGTAATTTCTGTGTGCTAAGGAAGGTCCCCCTCATTTTATTTTTCCCTGTAACACTCCTCTTGACTATTCTCACATACTTTTTCTTCCAGAATCAATATGTTAAATCCACCATGCAAATTCTCCCTTCAAAATAGCCTCATTACAATACTGATTCTTATTCAGGAGAATTGTATGTCTTTTAATTAACAATTTTAGTAAAGCTAAATAAATAAACTTCATTTAGGTTTTGAATATTTTATTTTATATATACATATATATATATTTATTTATTCCTAGGTTAAATTTTCATTGTGTTGATTATTGTTCATATTTATGACTACATACCATTTTGATAATGGATGTTTGTTAACTGTCACTAAAGTTTACAAAGTCAACTTCCATTTTATGAATATTACACTAATTCATGTCCTCTTTTTGTATGCTCAGTGTCAGAGAACGAGGAATGATTTGTGTTTCAATGGCCAGAGACTCTAATTAATCAGCTGTTAATATCTGAAACTTTAGTTTGCTTTAGAATAAAATTCATAGTAACTGGTTGATTTGAATTTGGGACATCTATTTAAATTTAAGACCATGATGGTCCTTAGGGGAACGAAATTTTTCAAAATCTAACTGCAGGTCACATAGCACTATTGAGATAGGTGGAATTTCCCATTTAAATTGCTAGTGCAAATCAATGTCTGCAAATAAGTTGAATTCCCCCCTCAGCTTTGTATGTTTTTGCCATATATGTAGGTTCTAGAAAGGGTTTGGTGGTATTTTCTACAGATTGGAGGGCACAGTGACATCATAGACATCACACATAGAAGCTCTTTACTACTCCTTTATTATTGCTCCATGTCTCAGATAACCAAGGGAAAGGAACCCTTTCTTTACAAAGCATGACCAAGGACTGTAGAATTAGAAGTGAATGGAGAGTGTATTAGAAATTGAGTTTCTAAATGAAATCTGAGGCTGGGAAGTAATAACAATGGTAAAAGAAGGCCGGAGGGAGCCAGAAGGAGAAAAGATGGGAAACGATGAAGAACATTGAAAGAAACCTTAGCAAAGTATCCCAGGAATGGAAGAAAAAGTATCCAATGTACTCAGCCCTACTATGAAGCTAAACTATAGCTTTCACATGAAGGCTATAACCCAACTATACCACAAGACTATGAGCAAAGGACCAAGGAAGGGGAAGGGA
>CAUYPK010147366.1:0-45278 GCA_963574355.1 Loris lydekkerianus
CTCAGCAAGGCCTGGCCTGAAACTGCCTCTACCTAGATACAGCCAATGTGGTACCATGCTACTGGCCCGACCCTGTCACTCACCTCTTCCCCCGCCTTCTTTCCCTGCCCCTTCTCCACAATAAAAAAATTAATAAAAAAAATAAATAAATAAATAAAAGATGAAGCTTTTTAACATGTCAAAAAAAAAAAAAAAAAAAAAAAGAAAGAGGGAGCTGGAAAAGGCTCACACACAGCCGCAAGGAGGCATTCACAATACTTGGGAGCAAGGCAAGCAAAGGAAGTGAATGCAGAAAGTTGGCTTAGAGGGTGGCCCATCTCCTCTGGTGTCCAGATTAGCCAGGTTGTTCTCTGGAAGTTGTTCAAGGTCCCACTGCCAGGAGCTGGAGTGGGGGGGACCAAGGGAAAGTCCCCCACAGCTGAGAAAGGGGACGAAGGCTGTCTGGTTCCAAAGCTTGATTATCAGCAGAAGCACCCTGGGTTCCGCAGAATAGTGGATACTAAGGACCTGGGTGTGGTCACTAATTCCTCATTTACTGGCTGTGTGTCCTTTAGCTTCCTCACCTATCTGAGCCATTTCTTTCTTTCTTTTTTTTTTTTTTTTTAGAGACAGAGTCTTACTTTTTCGCCCCAGGTAGAGTGATGTGGCATAACAGCTCGCAGCAACCTCCAGCTCTTGGGCTTAGGTGATTCTCTCGCCTCAGCCTCCCAAGTAGCTAGGACTACCAGCCACAGTGCCTGGCTATTTTTTGTTGCAGTTTGGCTGGGCCAGGTTTGAGCCCGCCACCCTTGGTATATGGGGCCGGCACCCTACCCACAGAGGCACAGGCGCCGCCCCATTTCTTTCTTTCTTTTTTTTTTCTTTCTTTTTTTTTTTGCAATTTTTTTTTTTGGCCAGGGCTGGGTTTGAACCCGCCACCTCTGGCATATGGGGCCGTGCCCTACTCCTTTACTCCTTTGAGCCATAGGCACCGCCCTGAGCCATTTCTTTATCTGCAAAATAGCCTGAGCCCCCTCCTAGGCTTTAAGTGAAAAGATGCTTGGGAAGGAAACCGGGGCTTAGAGGATAAAAAGCTTACCATGCCCACCCAGCTGGGTGAGATATTAGCCCTGGCCTGGGTCAACAGCAAAGAGAGGAGGGCACCCAGGAAGGCAGGAGGTTGGACAGGGGCACAGAGCTGAAGAGCTTGTCCTGAACTCACAGGACATGTTGTAATGGAGCCACTGAGGAACCAGAGCTCAGTTTGCATGGGGGAAACTAGCTAGCTCCTATGGAATACAATTGACAGGAGGCCATTGGTTTGGACTGAGATCCTACACTAGCCCCAACAGACCAAACCAAAATGGAGTCATTCTTGCTAAAGTTCCACACCACTGTGCTGAAACTAAGTTGTTTAATCTGACCTTCCAAGAAATCAAAGACAGAGAAAGAGATAATAGTCAAATCCCCAAACAGGCTAGTTTTAGCCAGCATGATAAAGAGGTCCCTCTGCTTTAACCTGTACAAGGAAAGCCATTTTGAAACAGCCAATCTGCTTTCTGTTTTCTGCTTTTCTTAGCCTTTTCTGTCTATAAAGTTCATTCCACTGTTCATCTCATCTTGAATATGAATCTACTTCTTTTTTGAGACAGGGTCTCACTATATTGTCCAGGCTAGTCTCAAAGTCCTAAGATAAACAATCCTCCCTCCTCAGTCGCCTGAGTTGATGGGACTACAGCACCTCACCTGGCTTTGACATTCATCCATTTTGTAGAATGAGGTGTTGTCCAATTCTAGAATCACAAGTAAAAATTCAGTGAAGTTTTTTTTTTTTTTTTTTTGCAGTTTTTGGGTGAGGCTGGGTTTGAAACTGCCACCTCCAGCATATGGGGCCAGCGCCCTACTCCTTTGAGCCACAGGCACCGCCCCCAGTGAAGATTTTTAAACTAAATTTATTGGAATTTTATCTTTTGACACTCCTTATACCTGTTCTTCAGCTGGGCCTTTGCAGCCAGACTGCCGGGGTTGGCATCCCTACCCCCGACCATCAATAGCTGTGTCTCAGTGCTATCACTCATAAAATGGGCTTCCTAATAGCACCTACTTCTTGTGGTGCTTTCAAGGATTAAGTGAAGTAGTAAAGTGCTCAGAATAGTGCCTGGCACATCCTAAGCCCTGAAGGGCCAGCTATTTGCCGTTAGTAGTATATTAGTGTTTTTGTTTGTCCAGGGCAAAGCAGTGAGCTTTTTGTCTTTATGTTTTGAGGGAAGGTGCTGTAATCAGGAATATTCCCTCCCCTGCTCTCTGCTGGGTGGTGCTGATGGGGAGGAGAGGCCAGAGCCTCTGGTGGGGTCCCAGGAGTCTCTATGAGGCATGTCACAGGTCCTAGCAGGATGGCTCATCTGACTCCATCTTGGTATCCCTTATCTTGCCCAGGCAGCAGCTGCCTTGCCCTGGGGACTCTTGAGCGGCCTCCCACATCCAGCCTGGGTTTAGCTACAGTCTAACCACTCACATCCAACAGATAGGCAAGGGATGAGAAATGATAGGTCTCAGGAAAGGAAGCACAGTGGTTCTAAGAGGGGGTAGCTGCTTATTTTCACAGAGAAATGAACTTTAAAAAGCCCTGGGATTTTTTTTTTTTTTTTTTGAGACTGTCTCATTTTGTCACTCTTGGTAGAGTGCTGTGGCATCATAGCTCACAGCAACCTCAAACTCTTGGGCCCAAGAGACCCTCTTGCCTCAGCCTCCCAAGTAGCTGGGACTACAGGGTCTACAACGCCCAGTTCTTTTTTAGAGACAGGATCTCGCTCTTGCTCAGGCTGGTTTCGAATTCATGAGCTCAGGCAATCCACCGTACCCAGCCTGGCACTGAGATTTTGTCACATTTCCTTTATTTCCTTGAGATAGAGACTTGCACCATCATCCAGGCTAGAGTGTCAGGGCCTCAGCCTAGCTCACAATAACCTCAAACTTCTAGGTTCAAGAGAACCTCCTCCCTTAGCCTTCCAAGTAGTTGGGAATACAGGCACACATCACCATGCCTGGGTAATTTTTGTATTTTTAGTAAAGTTGTGAGTCTCACTCTTTTTTTTTGAGACAGAGCCTCAAGCTATCGCCCTGGGTAGAGTGCTGTGGCTTCACAGCTCATAGCAACCTCCAACTCCTGGGCTAAAGCAATTCTCCTGCCTCAGCCTCCCAGGTAGCTGGGACTACAGGTACCTGCCATAACGCCTGGCTTTTTCTTTTCTTTTCTTTTTTTTTTTTTTTGGTTGTAGCCGTCATTGTTGTTTGGTGGGCCTGGGCTGGATTCGAACCTACCAGCTCAGGTGTATGTGGCTGGAGTTTTAGCCGCTTGAGCTATAGGCGCCAAGCCGGGAGTCTCACTCTTGATCAGGCTGATCTTGAACTCCTGACCTCAAGCAATCCTCCTGCCTCAGCCTCAGCCTCCCAGAGTGCTAGGATTACAGGCATGAGCCACCATGTGCCGCCAATTTGTCATGTTTCAAAGTGTCAAATATGTTGGGTAACACCATGCATGAATGGTATGTGGGAAGGGTGGTCTCCCATCTTATTGGTGAAAGTGTAAAGTGGAATGACCCTCATGGAGATAAACTAGGACATCTCAAAATTATAAATCCACATGCCCTGTGGTTCAGCAGTTGTATTTCTAGGAGTTGATTCTACGTGGCTGCAGGTGAAATTATATTCTAGTGTTTGTAATCTAAGCAAAAGATGAGATGAAGGCAGCATCCACTTAGGAGGTAAAAACTTTTCAGTAAGGAATTGGCTAATCTATGGTGCAGTCATTTGCTGGGATACTATGAGAGAAGGGGAGAGAGGTGGAGCTCCCGTATAAAGAAAGGGAATCTCTGTACAATATTATTTTCTATTATCATTTCTATTTTTATTTTCATTTCTATTATTACTCAAGGCTACAGTGAACTGTGACCATTCCAACCTAGGCCACAGAAGGAAACTCTGTCCTTTAAAAAAAAAAAATTAAAATTAAATCACCAAGTTAAAAAGTGAAAAGACAAAAAGTCCCCTGAGCAAATAAGCTTCCACTTGCAAGAAAGAGAAAAGTAAAAAAATGTTTTCTCTGCGTGGATAGGGTTGGAAGGAAATATAGAAATGGGTAACCTCTGAGGAAATTGAGTAGCTGAGCATCAGGAATGTAAGATATCTACTTTGTGAATTTTGAATTATGTGACTATATTACCTGTTCAAAAAATAAATATTTTAAAAACACACACATTGGGCATTTGGGGATTTATGGGGTGTAGTTCTGTTCCATGATTCCAGGGGGGTACACGAGCATTTGTTCTATGCCAGTTCTAGGTGTGCATTTATGCTTTATGTGCTTTCCAGTAAATTACATGTAAAAATTGGAAAAGCTAAACGACCTAAGAAAAGTCATGGAGTGCCGCTGTGTGCCAGGGTGGGCCTGCTCCCAGCCTCCTAGAACCTCCAGGATTTTGGAAGAGTCCCAGGCAGGTTCCCTCACCCACCCCCACCCTGGTTGCTGGGCAAACACTGAGGTGGGAGCAGAGTGCAGGCCTCTCCATCTGGCACAGTGCCATGCCGGCCCAACACCCCGGCAGGATGGTTGCCTTTGTCCACAGCTGCAGCGTCTCCTCTTTCCTGGGCTGCCTCAGCTCCATTGTTGGTTGAGTGGGTCAGGACCCGCTGCCTCCTGCATTATTGATGCCGTGGGTAAGGCAGGAGCCCTGGGCATGGGAGAAGCTGAGCCTGTAGCCCCGGGTAGCGCACTGCAGAGGTGGAGGGCACCCGCGGGCAGCCAGATCCCAGGGAAGAGAGGACCGAAGCGTCGGGAAGCCAAACTTCTCTGAGTCTGTTATGGTCCGAAACAAGGGAAAAACGTCCCAACGGCCCGCGAAGCCCAGGACGCCGGCCTCCGGAGAAAAGGAGTCCGGATCGGCCAGCGCAGATGGCGTGCCCAGCCGGGAACACCGACACGTCCGCGACAAGGGTCATGGGGTGAGACAGGCCACGGAGCCCGCCGTCACTGGGAGCCAGAGGACCTCTGGGGGCCGCAGGAAGCTCACTGACGGCCGGTGCAAACTGCCGGAGACTGGGCGGCCACCGGAGGTTCAGGAGAGGAAAGGCAGCGCGCCGTGTCAAAGACGCGGGCCCAAGGAGAGACGCGAGCTTGGGGACAGCTGTGAGGGGCGCCTGGAGGAGGACAGCCTTCCCCAAGGAGAAGGGCAGATAGGCAAGCGCAGCCACCGCAAGAGGAGAGGGAAGGGGAGGGGATCCTCAGCTCAGCGGGGCCACCAAGTGACCAGGAGCCTCGATGGAGACACTTCGGGCAGAGACGAAAGCAGCTCTTGCCCTGACAGCGAAGCCCGGGAGGCCCCGGGGAGCGGCGGACAAAACAGCGGGGCCCCAATACTGCGACCCAAACCGGAGCCAACGGACTCAGGTTCAGAATGGACCAACACCGGGACGGAGTCAGCGCCAGAGCCAGGCGAGCGCCAGAGCAGCGATGGCCTGAGCAGCGACGAGCCCCCTGCTGAGTCCTGGAACCGGGAAGAGTCGTCTGGGGCAGGGCCCCAGACAGCGAGTGAGGACTCCAGGAGAGACGCCGACCCGAGTCTGCAGGGGGCTGGGCCTGGACAGGGCCCACGTGCAGCCCCGGGAACTGCAAGCAGGGCCTCTGAGGCCCAGACGGTCGAGCCGGATGGAAAAGCCACCGCCTCTAGGCCTCTCAAGGGCAGCCGAGTGCGCTTCTCCGGGAGATCTCGGGCTCCTCGGGACACAGGGCCAGCTTGGGACGGGAGTGCCAAAGGAGCGTACCGCGGCGATGAGCCTGAAACAGCCCAGGCTTCGAAGGCCCAGGCTCTCCGCCAGGTCGGAAAGGTGGTGGGGAAGGTGCAAGTGGCGGCGGCCAAGAGCGAAGCAGGAGCCGGAGAGGTGGACGAGCCAGGGGACCCAGCGCAGATGGACGCCCTCGTGGTGATGAGCAGGCTCTGCGCGAGACCCTCGCCAGGCCCCGCTCCCGAGGCCGTGGGTCCCCGCTGCTCCAGCCTCCGGGAGCGGTTCCTGCGCGTGGTACTAGCACTGGACTTCCTGCGACGGCTGCGGTTCTGGTCGGGGAATACCCAGGGACAGGTGCCCGGGCCTGGGGCGGGCGGGGAACTGGGGGCGGGGCCGCCGGCCGACGAGAGGCGGGGCCGCCGGCCAGGACTGCGGCGCCGCCTTGCGTTGCGCCTGGAGGGTTTAGCAGGGTTGGGGGGATGGCCGAAGGCTCCCCCTGGCGGCGGTTCAAGACCCCCGCAAACCCTGAAGAGCCCAGTCCCGGATCACCCTTCCGACCAGGAGGAGCAGACTCCAGATCCCAGGTTCGCGGTCGTGTTCCCTAGGATCCACAGGGCGGAGAGGGCGTCGATCAGTCGGAGCTCTGGAGAAGCGTCCGCGGACGCCTTTACGGGAGAGGGCCGCGTTTGGCCCCATGCAGGGGCCAGAGGTGACAGTGAGGGTCGCACAGGAAGTGGGGAAGGGGTGGCCGGGCCCCGCCGTGGCTCCCTCCTCGCTCCGACTGCTCCCGACCGGCTCCCACTCGACCAGAGCGGCTCCAGCAGTGAAGCGGAGCCGGAGACCCTGGAAGCTGAGACTCCAGAAGCTGAGACCCCAATACACTGGGCGCAGGACTCGGGCCCCTGCGAAGACCCTGAGCTTGGCACTGTCATACTGCTTCCCCAACTTGCCTTGGAGACCCGCCTGCAGTGGGAAAGGAACCTTGGCCGGTGTGGGTCCCTAAGGGAGCGGTGGGAGCCTGAGGACGAGGCTGAAGCAGCTCTCGAGAGGGACCTGGAGCTGACCCTCCGCCAGAGCTTGGACGCGCTGCCCTTCCTTGGTGGCGAGGGCGGGGGCCCTGGAGACGGCCTGGAGGACACTGAGGACCTGGCCCGGCTACAGTGAGCAGCATCCTTCCCTATCAGCCATCACTGGTTCAGGGCTCCTCGCATCCCACCCTGCTTTCATCTTTATAAATTGTATAGACCCTATTGAGTCCCTGAAGAATGTTGTCCCAGAACAGTCCTTCTGTCTGGAAGGGGCAGGAGAGGATGAGTCAGGTGCAGTCAGCACAGGGCTTCCCTCTGGGACAGCGTGTGATCCTGCTTGTCTTTAATGGCACAGTCCCTATAGTATGGGGAAGGCTCTGGGAGGTTGGTGGCAAAGCTAACCTACAGCTTCCTCTACCCTCAACTGCTCACCATCCTCCCTGCTATCCCCACAGGCCGGTGTGTGACAGCTCTGTGCTGCTGTGCCTCAAGAAGAGATTTCACCGGGGTCTCATCTATGTATGGGGGCCTAGGGGGCTGAGATTCCCTCTCCTCTGGGGACACAGGGCTTCCCAGCACCCTTTCCTCTTTCCTTTCCTCTTCCTCTTAGGCTGGGAGGTAAACTCTCTGGGACCTGCTGAGCGGGGCTGGGGCTGGGCTGGGACACCTTGGAGCCCCTGATTCCTCCACACTCTGATGAGAAATTCTGCTTTCTTCCCCAGACCTTTGGGGGCCCCCTCCTGCTCTCTCTGAATCCCCACCAGCCCCTGCCTCTCTTCTCACCTGAGGTCTTGGCCAGCTACCACCCCAGGAAGGCCCCCAACACCACCCCGTATGTGCTTTTGCCCCTCCGAGCCTCTGCCCACCTCCCAGGCGGTCAAGCCCCAGGGTGTCCCATTGACTCAGGTCCTGGGGCCTGTGGGCACGTCCTAGTACAACTAGGAGGGCCCCAGTGCCCGTCTCTGGCAATGTTCTCATCTCCTCCTGTCCTCCTCCCCCAGGCACATCTTTGCCATGGTGGCATCAGCCTACAACCTGTCTCAGAGCCCTGGGAAGGACTCCTGCATCCTCCTGGCGTAAATCATGGCTACCCTGCTTAACTGAACCCAAAGGCCACACTGAGGGGTGGTGGGGCGGGGCATAAGGTCTGTACTTGAACCTGTGGGTCTGGTCCACTGCTGGGCTGCAGCTCTGGACTTCATTAGGTCCATGCTCCTGGCTAAAGTCATCACATACATACCAGGGAGGTAGCATCTTAGGCACTTTTCTCTGGTCTCCAGGCTGTGGGTCCATCTTTCTGCATTTCCAAGGGTCTCCTCCAGGGTGGATGTCACTTCCCAGTAGCACATCTCTACTTTCCAAATTCAGTGAGGTGGTCCTACATGCCTCTTCCTGGAGACCCTACTAGCCTCCAGCCCCATCCTTAGAGCCCCTCCCTCTTACAGTGGGCACAGCGGCTCAGGGAAGACAGAAGCCACCAAAAAGATTATGCAGTTCCTAAGCAGCCTGGAGCAGGAGCAGATGAGAGACAGAGGGTGTCAGGTGAGGGCCAAGCTGGAGGTTGGAGGCTCATAGACCAAACTGGCTACCTATCTTCCTCTGGGGGGCAGCTGGCCATTGCTAACCTAGGGATCCAAGAGGGATTGTCCTTGTCTTCTGGACCAGGAGGAGGAGAGTAGTTTCAGGCCTCTGACACCTCATATGGTCAGCACCAGGCATTGCCTCTTCTAGTGGGACTGACTACCCCAGGGAGCTGCCCCAGCCAGCAGGCATGGAGTACTCCCAGCTGGGGGGTCCTGATTTGTGGGCACCACTGCTGTCCCAGTGACACCTGAAACCCCACCTTTCCCATTTAGCTGGAGGACGTGCTGCCTGTGCTCAGCAGCTTTGGCCATGCCAAGACCATCCTCAATGCCAACTCCAGTCGCTTCGGCCAGGCCTTGTGCCTCTGCCTGCAGCAGTGAGTGACAGGGGTCCAGCTGGGCACAGGGGCCACCAGTGGTCAGTGACTTTACTAGAAACCTGAGGTTGCTGCCTAAAGTCCCTAGTTTTGTACACTCTGGGAAGCCCCCTCCAACTCCTATGTCCACAGTGGGATCATCGTGGGAGCCTCTGTGTCACATTATCTCCTTGAGACCTCAAGGGTGGTGTTTCAGGTAAGGGACACCCTGCTGCCCACCCCTTCCCAGCTCCTAGGATGGGAAAGACAGAGGGGGCCCCTGTAGGTCCCTAAGTCCCCAGGCCAGTGTGCCCCTAAGCTAGTCCTCCTCCCAAAGGCTCAGGCTGAGCGGAGCTTCCATGTATTTTACGAGCTACTGGCAGGTTTAGAGCCCTTGGAACGGGACCAGCTGTCCCTGCAGGGACCAGAGACCTACTACTACCTTAACCAGGTAAGGGCAAGCCTTGTGGTGCAGGGGAGAGGTCCTGCCCAGAGAAGGGTCTCTGCCCTGGGGTTTGAGGAGGACCTGGAGAACAGGGAAGTTGTGAGGTGGCCAGGCCCTGCCTCAGGCCTGCTGTGCTCTACAGGGGCAGACCTGCTGGCTCCAGGACAAGGATGATGCCCGGGACTTCACACGGCTGACAAAGGCCCTGCAGGTGCTGGGCTTGTGCCCTGAGGAGTTGACCATGGTGTGGACTGTGCTAGCCACCATCCTGCAGCTGGGCAACATCTGCTTCTCCTCTTCAGAGGTGGGTTCCCCCTGTGGCAGGGGCCAGTGTGGGTGTGCGGTGGCTTGTTTGCGTAATCAAGGCAATGATGATGTCACCATCATCCTGGAAAGGAGTTAGGCCACCATCATCCATATGACAGTTCTGGAGAGTCTGGATCTCTCCCGATGTCTCTGCCACTAAGCTGCCACCCCTAGGAAGAACACCTGGCATTAAACAAGCAGCTATTAAGTGCCCAGCTTTACTGTGTAAATCGTTTTACATTTATTTTCTAATTTAGCTCTTGAAGATACCACCATGCTATAAGAGTTACTGTTGCCTTCTCACAGCAAGGCAGTGGGGTCTGGGGGAGATTTTCCAGAGTCATCCAGCTAGTAAAGAAAGTCAGACTCAGGTGGCACCTGTGGCTCAAGGAGTAGGGCACCGGCCCCATATACTGGAAGTGGCAGGTCCAAACCCAGCCCCAGCCACAAAAAAAAAAAAGACATTTAGTACTTAGACTCAGCGCCCATCGCTCAGCAGTAGGGCGCCAGCCACGTACACTAGAGCTGGTGGGTTCAAATCCATCCCGGGCCTGCCAAACAACAATGACAACTACAAACAACAATAACAAAAAAATAGACGGGCGTTGTGGGGGGCACCCGTAGTCCCAGCTACGTACCTGGGAGGCTGAGGCTAGAGAATCGCTTAAATCCAAGAGTTTGAGGTTGCTGTGAGCCACATGACGCCCCGGCACTCTTGTGAAGGTGACAAAGTTGAGACTCTGTCTCAAAAAAAAAAAGACTGACTCACACTCAGGGCCCTCAGACCCACAGCCTGGCTTGTCACAGCCCAGATCTTCCTTGTGCTATCGTCCTTTGGGGAAGCTTTCTGAGCAAAGCAAGGCCCTGCCCTACTCTGGGGGATGTGTCCATTCCTCAAGCAGAGCTCTACCTGTCCCTCCTTTGTCTGTCCAGTGGGAGTCCCAAGAGGTGGCTGCTGTGTCCAGCTGGGCCGAGATCCATGCAGCAGCCCGGCTGCTACGGGTGCCACCAGAGCGCCTGGAGGGGGCTGTCACCCGGAGGGTCATGGTGAGCCCAAGGTTCCTGGGCAGGGTCCCAACTTTCCCACCCATAGGCTGGGTGAGTGCCCTAAGCGCCATGGGCCTGACTAACCACATGCACCCCTCTGTTCTCCAGGACACACCCTATGGCCGGGTCTCCCGATCCCTGCCAGTGGAAAGCGCCATCGATGCCAGGTGGCCCTGGGGACAAGAGAGAGCCAGGGGCGGGCCTGGTACTGTGCTCGACATGGCTCACTGACTGTGCCACAGGGACGCCCTAGCCAAAGCCCTGTTCTCATGGATTTTCAACTGGCTTCTGATGAGGATCAACACACGGCTGGCACCAGCTGGGGAGGGAAGCTGCACAAGCACCATCACTGTCGTGGACGTCTATGGCTTTGAGGTCATCCCTTGGGGTGCGGTCCAGGATGGGTGGTGCCCGTCTCATTCTCAAGCATTTCCAGGGACCCTTGCTGCTCCACCTCTCCCTGTGTAGGGCACTTATGAGGTGGAAGGCCTGGAAGTGTGCTCCACATCACCCAGGGACTGCTGGGCTCAGCCTGCTGGGGCGCTGGGGTAGAGAGGAAAGGGAGGGACATTTAGCATCTAGATGAGGAGTCAGGCTGAGACAACCTGGATTCTCTGTTCCACTCCTCTCCAGCTGCATGTTTCTGAGAGGAAGATGTTCCTGTCACCCGTTCTTCTCTCTTTACATGACCTCTCTTCTTTCTCTGGTCCAGCCTGGGCTGGGAGCCCTCCTGACCTCTCTCTGGGAGGCGTTGGAGTCCACTGCAAGCCCCAAGCACAGCCCCACTTCCTCCTGAGGGGCAGGGTTGCTTAGTGCAGCAGGTGAGAGCAGGCATCCCGGAGCAGTCCTGCCACTTATTAGCTGTGTGACCTCTGGCAAGTTAATTATCATCTTTGAGGCCTAGTGTCCCTATCTGTAAGATAGAACTCATAGCAGGCCATGCCTCATAGATTGCAACAGGCTTAATAGAGATGGTCCGTGAGAGAGCTGCATGCTCCCGGATTTAGCCATTCTTCCCTGCTCTGTCCAGTGCTGACGTTGCCTTTAGATAGTCCTATCCTGTCCTGCTTGGCCTTGCAGGGACTCAGGAGCTTCAAAGACAGTGGAGGCCCCAGAAGCCTGCAGCCTCACCTCTCACATGCTATGAGTGGAGGGAAGAGGGAGAGTCCCTCCAATCACTCTGAGTTGTCATAAACTCTATACCCCTTTCCAGAAGATCTTACATCCTCAGGGCAACCAGGACCTGACCTAGGTCCCTAAATAGGCACTGACCACTGCCCCCTGCTCTTTATGTGTCTTGGGTGACCATCCCTTCCCTGAGGATGGCAGTGACTGTGGCAGAGATGTGTGTGTGAGGCGGAGAGTAAAAAAGCTGCGTGAACTAGGGGTCCTGCTGGGCTTTCTAGTAGCATGCAGAGGCAGCACAGAAGAGTGAACACGGGAAGGCTTCATGGAGGCGGCAGCCTGGAGCTCTGCTTATGATGTGGGATTCTGACAGCTGGTGATCTAGGTGGTAGGAAGAGGCCATGACCAGAGACCTAGAGGCTCACAGTATGCTGCCACAGAGGGTAGGGGGTGGGAGACTAGAGGAATACCTGACATGTGGCTGGGCAGTGCTGAGGCTACTTGTGCACTGTGCCAAAGCCTTTGGACTTGACCCTATTGGTGGCAGCATCAGCCCTGAAAGTCACTCCTCCCAGTGCCCTGGACAGGATGGGGATAACCCCTCTGGGAAGCAAGTGAAGGGCATGTGCCTCTGTGCCCCCCTCACTGCCACATGCTTCCAGGTGCTGCATGTGAACGGCCTGGAGCAGCTGTGCAACAACATCGCCAGCGAGCGCCTGCAGCTCCTCTGTGGCCGGATGCTGCTGGCCCAGGAGGAGGTGAGAGGAGCTGGGCACCACACAGAGCAGAGGCCTCCCTGGGCAAAGAAGAGTAGTGAATTGAGAGTGTGGCCATGCAAGCCCCTTTCTGGAGGGTGTCTCAGTCCTTCTGGGCCTCAGTTTATTCATCCATAAGATGGGAGGGTGATTCCTGCTCCAGCTCAATGAGGCCCCACAGCCATGGACAGGCTTTGAAAATGATCAGATGCTGGCTGTTCCAGGAGGAATGTCGGCGGGAGCTGCTGCCCTGGGTGCCCATCCCTCAGCCTCCACAGCAGTCCTGCCTGGACCTCCTGGTGGACCAGCCCCATAGCCTTCTGAGCATCCTAGATGCCCAGACACAACTGTCCCAGGTAAGGGCCAGGGCAGTGGGCCCAAATGTCAGGTACAAGGAGTGGGGGCCTTGGGTGGCCAGGCCATAGCCATTAGGGCCTCTAGGAGTGGAAACAAGGTTATGGGGTCCAGACATACTGCCTGCAGCCCCTCAGCACAGGCCTGGGAAGGAAGCAGCCAAGGGGAAGAGCCCTGGGCACCAACAGGGTTGGTTCAGACCTATCTCTGGGTGATCTTGAACATGATACCTGGCCTCCACGCTTGCCCATGTCCTAGCCACAGAGGGTGACAATAGTGTCTGATGGGCAGGATGGTGGGTAATGCACAGGGTTCACAAAGTACTTATGCAAGTCCCTTCCAATTGTGGCCAGATGCCACTCAGGTCTCTGACCAGTAGGGAATAAACCTTATTGCCATGTACACCCCTTCCACAAATACCTCTGACTGCCTCCTACCTGCCCTGACCAAAAGAACCCCATTGAGGGGCAGCGCCTGTGGCTCAAAGGAGTAGGGAGCTGGCCCCATATACTGGAGGTGGCGGGTTCAAACGCAGCCCCGGTCAAAAAAAAAGAGTCCGGTTGTTCTTCAGCTTTATCTCTACTACATATATATATTTGGAGACAAAGTGTCACTTTGTCACCCTGGGTAGAGTGCTGTGACATCATAGTTCACAGCAACCTCAGACTCTTGGGTGCAAGCCATCCTCTTGCCTCAGCCTCCTGAGTACCTGGGACTATTGGCGCCCTCCACAACTCCTGGCTACTTTTAGAGAGGAGGTCTCTCTCTAGCTCAGGCAGATCTACAACTCATGAGCTCAGGTGATCTGCCCACCTTGGCTTCTCAGAGTGCTGGGACCTATCTACTTCATATTTATTGAATTTTTATTATTATTATTTTTTTTTTTATAAAGACAGAGTCTCACTTTATGGCCCTTTGGTAGAATGCTGTGGCATCACACAGCTCACAGCAACCTCCAGCTCCTGGGCTTATGCGATTCTCTTGCCTCAGCCTCCCGAGTAACTGGGACTACAGGGAATTTTTATTATTTTTCTTTCTTTATTCTTTGTTGCCCAGGCTGGAGTGCAATGACTGTGTCACAAGCGTGATCATAGGTCACTGGAACCTGGAACTCCTGGGTTTGAGTGATCCTTCTGCCACAGCCTCTTGAGTAGCTGGCCCAGGAGTTCAATGCTGTGTTGAGCTGTGATAGCTGTGATCACACCACTGCACACCCAGCCCATCTGGGCAACAGAGTAAAACCCTGTCTTGATAAATAAATAATAAATAAACAAATAAATAGCAAAGCCACTGGGAGAGTCATTTATAAGGACTCAAATATGGAGCTACTCTTCCTGTCTGAGGAATAAGTTGGAGGACCTCCCCTATATGCCATGTATGTGATACTTGGGGTCCCAGGGAGGGAGCAGAGCCCAGACAGAGGAACAGCATGTGCAAAGGCCTAAGGGAGGCACATCTGTCCCTGTTATCAGGCCACAGACCACACCTTTCTCCAGAAGTGCCACTATCACCACAGTGAGCACCCGTGCTATGCCAAGCCCCAGCTGCCATTGCCGATCTTCACTGTGAGGCATTATGCGGGGGCTGTCACCTACCAGGTACCTGGCCTCAGGGACAGACTTCAGGCAGTGTGAAGTCATCTGGAAGCTGAGAGGAGTGGGTGAGGGGAGGTCCCTGGTAAGGCCTGGCCATCTGTCCCCACCTGGTTCCGGGGAAGGCCCTAATGAGTTCTGGTGAGAACTGTAGGGTGCTGGAGTCCAAGCCTTGGGATCCTCCAGACAGAAGAGGGCAGATCACATACAGAGACCTGGGTCTGATAACCTGGGCAGTTGTCTGCTTTCTGAGCCTCCATTTCCTCATCTGTAACATGGGCATGGAAATCTGTCCCATGGTGTTATTGTGAGGATGAAATCCAATAATACAGGGATGGCCTGGCAGGTACCTGGTACATAGTAGCTGCTCACCAGGGAACCTGCATGCCTCCCCCAGGATGGGAGGGAGCTGGTGTATGGGAAAGGGCCACTGGTCTCAGGTCGGGAGAGTCAGGAAGGGCTCCCTGGAGGACGAGGCACACTCTGGTTGTAGAAGAAAAGACACAACTACCCAGGAATCACCCAAAAAAAAAAAAAAAAAAAAAAAATAGAAGGAGTTGGAATAAAGAAAACTATGAAACTGTGAGTCAAAAATGGAGATTCAACAGAGACAAACGATGTTCCTGTGGGGAAGCATTAACATTGTCAGTTCTTTCCTGGTTAATCTAGAAAAGAAACACAAAAATTATTCAGAAGTTTTATCTGGAGAAGAAATGTGTAAGAATAACCAATAAAATGTTGAGAAGGCAGAGAGGAAGGAGGGTTCTGCTTTACCAGATAATAGAACATATTTTAAGCCCCAGGAGAAAGAGAAAGATATTGCTAAGGAAGGGACAATCAATGGATTGAAAGTCCAGAGAAGATCCAAGGTCCTGCAAAGGACTGGATACATGGCAAGGTGGCCTTTTAAATCCCCTTGGGAGAGGCTGATCTTAGAGGAAGGAGCCGGCCTCCTCACCAGCCTTCTCTCCCCTCCCTGGTCCTCCCCCATCCTACGTTGCCTCTTGCAGGTTCACAAGTTTTTAAATAGAAACCGGGATCACCTGGACCCAGCCGTGGTGGAAATGCTTGGCCAGAGCCAGCTCCAGGTGCCCTGCCTGTCCTCCTGGTATCCACCTCCTCCACACTCCGTCCCCCCCATTCTGTCCTTCTTCTCTGACACTCTTGCCCAAGGGGCTGGCCGGGAGGGGAGCCTGCTCAGCCTCCTTGCCCGCAGCTGGTGGGCAGCTCATTTCAGGAAGCAGAGCTGGAGCTCAGGGAAGGACGAGGCAGACCCACGCTGGCCGCCCGCTTCCAGAAGGCCCTGGAGGACCTCATGGCCTGGCTAGGCAGGTGAGAACAGTGTCCCCCACACCAGAGCCCTGGGACTGGCCTGTACCCAAGTAACCCCTGTTTCACTCCTCAGGAGCCACATCTGTGTCATCCAGTGCCTGAACCCCAACCCTGGGAAGGTGAGCCCCCTCACCCCCCCCCCCCCCGCCCAGGTGCCTGGTTCCCAGAGGCCTCGCCCTGCACCTCCTGCTCCGTAGTTCTAGGCCCTTTGGCTCTAGCTCTCCTCTGCCCTGTCTCACGGCCATAGCTCCCAGGCTGCTTCGACGTGGGACATGTGGCCGAGCAGCTGTGCCAGGCAGGTGTCCTGGAGGCCGTGGGTGCCCGCAGTGCCAACTTCCCCATGCGTGTGCCCTTCCAGGCCTTCCTGGCCAGGTAGGGCCCTGCCTAGGAGCAGGGCTGACAAGGACTGGCATAATGGACATAATGGTTTGGGGTTCTTCTCACCCCAGGTGGAGAAGAGATGGGGCCTGGCCCCCAACCTCCCTCCTTTTCCCCTCCCTCCATCCTTTTCTCTGTTTCCCTCCATCTCTCTCTCCCTCTTCTCTCTCCTTCCTCATCTTTCTGTCCCTCACCATCCCTCCCTTCGCGCACTCCTCATTCTCCACTGCACATCTCTCCTCGCCCTGGGACCAGAGATGAGGTGGGGTGGCACCTGCCTTGGGCTGTACTCCCTCAGTGTCAGGATGTGCTGGCAGGAGGGATGCAGAGCCTTTTAGATGGGAAGGAGAGGAGGCCTTATGGAGCCAGGCAGGGCAGCATCTGCACAGATGAGGATGGGGTGATGATGGGGCTGCCAGGAACACCAGAGAATCTATTCCAGGAGTTTAGAGGCCTCTAGTAAGGCCGTTTTATTCTGTGCCTATTTGGGCTTAGCCATTGACTGGATGGGCTCTTAGGAACCCTCTGAAGGGTCGGAGTTTGCTCCAAGGACAGGAGCTGGGGGCAGGAGGAGTCAGTTATCCTGGTCAAGGTCCAGCTGAGCTGGCTGTGCCTCCAGAGGAGTGAGGGGGCAGCCACCCAGCGCAGCAGCCTCGCCCCAAGCTCTGGTGACATCTTTTGCTCATGACGGCCTTGGTGATGTGGACATCTTGGCTGAGGGCTGAACCAGAGGCAGGCAGTAAGGATGGGTGTGACAAGAAATGCCAGGGTGGAGAAGGTTCTGTCTCTGCCTTCTGGAAACTTACCTGCTGCAGCAATTGCCAACTCTACCAGGAAGCCCTGAGCCTGCAAGCTGGGTGAGGGGACCCACCAGGTATAGCTGTCCACACAGCACAGACCAGGTCTGTTTAAATGACCTGTTGAAGTGCCATCCCCTAGTGCTCTGTGGCCTCCTGTGACCATAGACTGCCATCCAAGTGTCCCTAGAACCTGCAGGTGCGTGGTTCAGACTTTTTTTTTTTTTTTTTTTTTGAGACTAAGTCTCACTTTGTCACTCTCGGTAGAGTGCTGTCGCATGACAGCTCACAGCAACCTCCACCTCTTGGGCTTAAGCGATTCTCTTGTCTCAACCTCCCAAGTAGCTGGGACTACAAGCACCCGCCACAATGCGGGCTATTTTTTGTTGCAGTTGTCATTGTTGTGTTTTAGCAGGCCCAGGGGGATTCAAACCTGCCAGCCTCGGTGTATGTAGCTGGTGCCCTTAGCTGCTGAGCTACAGGCGCTGAGCCCAGACTAACTATTGAATGTCCATTGAACCAACCTGGGCTGGTGGAACTGCATTAAACATGCACCCATACCCCTTTCTCCCTATGCCCCTCTCCTTCCCTCCCTCCACAAGCTGGTCTTGAGACTCTCTGCAGGCGGGATAGAAGGGTGTTGAGACGGAAGCCTCAGGACCACACTCCTATTGTTCCCTGAACCCCATCTCCCCATTGAGCTCCAGGGGGGCAGTGGCCCAATGTCCTGTTTCGTCTTTGTGCCCAGCTGAGCACTTGGCATATAACAGATGCTTTCCAAATTGTTCAGCGACCTAGAAACTGAGTAATACCAAGGGGGTAGGGTGTCAAACAAATGCGAAGGCTGTACTTGCCGTATTGGCCTTGGCTCTCCATCCTTGGGGCAGGTTCCGGGCACTGGAGACAGAGAGGCAGAAAAACTCCTCTGACCAGGAGAGGTGTGGCACCATCCTGGGCCAGATGCTGGGGGCTGAATCACCGCTCTATCACCTCGGAACCACCAAGGTGGGGGGCGTGTCTGTGTGTGCTAGGGGGTTAGGGGGGTGGAGAGTGTGGCACTTGTGGAAAGGAGAGGTGCATCCTGGGACAAATAGGGACGAGCTTGGGGTTTGGTGGTCCTCCCGAGTGGGAGGCAGAGAAGCCTGGGCAGCAGGCAGTCCCAGGCACCCTAAAAGCACAGATTGTCTGGAAGGAGAGAGAAGACTGGGGCCCATCCCAAAGCCCACACCCACTTCTGCCCCCAGGTTCTGCTGCAGGAGCAGGGCTGGCAGTGCCTGGAGCAGCTCTGGGCCCAGCGGCGCTCCCAGGCCCTGTTCACCCTGCGCCGTGGTCTGCGTGCCTGCATCTCCCACCAGCGCCTCCACCTCCTGCCCCGGATGCAGGCTCGTGTGCGTGGGCTCCAGACCAGGTCTGTAGATGCTGCTGCCAGGGCTGAAGTGGGTGGGGTGAGGTTGTGGGCTCCTCCACAAAGTGGTGGGGCAGTGGGGGGTGGGGGAAGGTATAGGGTCTCAAGGCAAGTCTACCTACCCCAGGCCCTCTCATCAGCACCTGACTCCCACCCATACCCATGCAATCTCTACTTGAATACTCCCAATCAAGAGAAGCTTGTTACCTGCTGAAGCCACCTGAAGCTACGGTCCTGATTCTTTGATTGTTCTCTTCTGCTCTCCACTCCACTCTACAGCAAGAATGATCTTTTCAGAGCATGAGTCAAGGCTGCCTACCCCTCCAGCCTCCAGCCACTTAGGACTTCTCAGACTCATAAGGCTCCCCTGCCTTTCTCACCTCATGTCTCCTGTTCACAGCCTATCTGCACTGTCCTCTGCCTGGCCATCTGTTCCATCTACCTTGAGCCAGACATTGGCCACACAGGGCTGGGAACCGTGGAGATGGCGGAGATGGTGGAGATGGTGCCTCCAGGGCTAATTGGGGAATCAGATTTAGGTGGTGAGCCAGCAGCTAAACACCCTTCAGGGTAGCTTGAGGGCTGAGATAAAGTAAAGCAGAACCAGGGTGGGGACAGCCATCACCTGTCATCTGTGTCCTTTTCTAAAACGTTTTATCATGAAAACAGAAACTCTGTGCCTCTCCCCCACCTCAGCCTCTGGTAGCTTCCAATCCACTTTCTGTGTCTCTGAGTTTGTTCTAGCTGTTTCCTGTAAGTTGACTCATACAGTGTTTCCTTTTATGACTGTTTCTTTCACTTAATGTTTTCCAAGTTCATCCATGTTGTACCTGTATCAGAACTTCATTCTTTTTTTTTTTTTTTAGAGACAGAGTCTCACTTTGTTGCCCTTGGTAGAGTGCTGTAGTGTCACAGCTCACAGCAACCTCAAACTCTTGGGTTTAGCAATTCTCTTGCCTCATCCTCCCGAGTAGCTGGGACCACAGGTGCCTGCCACAACGCCCAGCTATTTTTTGTTGCAGTTTGGCCGGGGCTGGGTTTGAACCCGCTACTCTCCGTATATGGGGCCAGCCCCCTACACACTGAGCCACAGACGCCGCCCCAGAACTTCATTCTTTTTAATGGCTAAATAGTGTTCCATTATACAGACATGCCACATTTGATTTATTCATTCATCTATACATAGACATTTGGGTTGTTGCCACTATGAATATTGGTATACAAGTATTTAATCTTTGTTTTCAAATAGTTGGGGTTTCTACCTACAAGTAGAATCACTGACTCATACAGTAATTCTATGTCTAGCTAGCTTACAGCCACCTCAAACTCCTGGGTTCAAGTGATCCTTTTTTTTTTTTTTTTTTTTGTAGAGACAGAGTCTCACTTTATTGCCCTCGGTAGAGTGCTGTGGCGTCACACAGCTCACAGCAACCTCCAACTCCTGGGCTTAGGCGATTCTCAAGTAGCTGGGATTACAGGTGCCTGCCACAAGGCCTGGCTATTTTTTTGTTGCAGTTTGCTGGGGCTGGGTTTGAACCCACCACCCTTGGTATATGGGGCTGGCGCCCTACTCACTGAGCCACAGGCGCCGCCCTCAAGCAATCATCTTGCCTCAGCTTCCCAAGTAACCGAGACTACAGGCATGTACTACTACACCCAACTAGTTTTTCTATTTTTGGTAGAGACAGGGTCTTGCTCTTGCTCAGGCTGGTCTCAAACTCCTGAGCTCAAGCAATCCACCCACCTCAGCCTCCCAGAGTGCTAGGATTACTGGTGTGAGCCACCGTGCCTGGCCTCTATCTTTAACTTTTTCAGGAGCTGCCAAACTGTTTTCCACTTTATATTCCTATAAACAATGTACAAGAGTTCCAATTCTCTTCATCTTTGCCAATACTTGCCATTTTCCATTTCTAAAATTAAAGCCATGCTAGTGGATATGATGTGGAATCTCATGAGGCTTTTGATTTGCCTTTCTGTAGTGACTGGTGGTGTCAAGCATCTTTTCATGTGTTTCTTCTTTTTTTTGAGACAAAGTCTCACTATGTTACCCTCAGTAGAGTGCTGTAGCATCACAGCTCACAGCAACCTTAAACTCTTGGGCTTAAGTAATTCTCTTGCCTCAGCCTCCCAAGTACATGGGATTACAGGTGCCCGCCACAACACCCGGCTGTTTCCTCTGTTGTAATTGTCATTGTTGTTTGGCAGGCCCAGGCTGGGTTCAAACCCGCCAGCCCCAGTGTATGTGGCCAGTGCCCTAGCTGCTGAGCTACAGGTGCCAAGCCTCATGTGCTTCTTGGCCATGGGTGTATCTTCTTGGGAGAAATGTCTACTCAAGTCTTCTGCCTGGTTTTTTTTTTTTTTTGTTTTTTTTTAAATGGGCTGGAGAGCCCAAGGGGCTCGAACCACCGGCCCTTGAGTGATCAGTTTCACTATAGATGTGAAGGAACCACTGAGCTAGAACCAGCCCCCTCTGCTTGGTTTTTAATTGGGTTGTCTTTTGTGGCTGAGTTCTTTATTTAGGAGTTCTTTATATATTTTGGACATTAAGCTCTTACCGGCTCAGCGCCCATAGCTCAGTGAGTAGGGCGCCAGCCACATACACTGAGGCTGGTGGGTTAAATACAACTGCAACAAAAAATAGCCGGGCATTATAGCAGGCACCTGTAGTTCCAGCTACTCGGGAGGCAAGAGAATCGCTTAAGCCCAAGTGTTGCTGTGAGCTGTGATGCCACAGCACTCTCCCAAGGGTGACATAGTAAAACTCTGCCTCAAAAATAAAGCTTTTAGGGTGGCGCCTGTGGCTCAAAGGGATAGGGTGCCAGTCCCATATGCTGGAGGTGGTGGGTTCAAACCCAGCCTTGGCCAAAAACCACACACACAAAAAACAGCTTTCATCAAATACTATGGAATCTACAAATAGTCTCTGTGGGTTGTCTTTTCACTCTCTTCATGTATGTCCTTTGATATACAAAAGTTTAGATTTATTTTTAAATGTTTGTCCTGCTCATGACTCCTTTGAAGAGTCTGGTCTTCTTACATCTGGAAATTTCTCAAAGACATTCTGTTTGCCCATCCCATCTTCCAGGATCTCCTATTAGATTTTCTTTTCTTTTTGCAGTTTTTGGCCAGGGCTGGGTTTGAACCTGCCACCTCCAGTATGTGGGACCGGCGCCCTACTCCGTTGAGCCATAGGTGCCGCCCTCCTATTAGATTTTCAATGATGTTACTTTCTGATATATATATATATTTGAGACAGGGTCTCACTTTGTTACCCTCAGTAGAGTGCTATGGCATCATAGTTCACAGCAACCTCAAACTTTTGGGCTTAAGCCATTCTCCTGCTTCAGCCTCCTAAGTAGCTGGGACTACAGGTGTCTGCCACAATGTATGGTTATTTTTAGAGATGAGGTCTCTCTGACTCAGGCTGGTCTCGAACCTGTGAGCTCAGAGAATTCACCTGCCTCCGCCTCCCAAAGTGCTGGGATTACAGGCATGACCCACCATGCCCGGCCTACTTTCTAATTTTATAAGTTCTGCTTTTTTTTTTTTTCTTTTGAGACAGAGTCTCACTGTCGCCCTTGCTAGAGTGCCCTGGTGTCACAGCTCACAGCAACCTCAAACTCTTGGGCTTAAGCTATTCTATTGGCTCAGCTTCCCACACAGCTGGGACTACAGGTGCCCGCCACAATTCCCAGCTATTTTTTTTTTATAATAGTTGTTTAGCTGGCTTGGGCTGGGTTAAAAACTGCCACCCGTGATGTATATGGCTGGTGCCATAACCACTGTGTTATAGGCGCTGAGCCAAGTTCTGCTTCTTAAATGATATTAACATAACAGACTTTGTTTTAAATCCTTAAATCTATCAATTCTTTAATCTTATTTTGGGGAAGGTATTATATACAATAATCCTCATTTTATTTATTCATTTATTTATTTTTGAGACAGAAGCTCACTTATGTAACCCTCGGTAGAGTGCTGTGACATCACAACTCACAGCAACCTCAGACTCTTGGGCTTAAACAATTCTCTTGCCTCAGCCTCCCAAGTAGCTGGGACTACAGGCATCCGGCTATTTTTTTGTTGCAGTTGTCATTGTTTAGCTGGTCTGGGCCAGGCTAAAACCCACCACCCGCGGTGTATGTGGCTGGCGCCATAACCACTGTGCTACAGGCACTGAGCCAAGTTCTGCTTCTTAAATAATATTAATGTAACAGACTCTTTTTGTTTGTTTGTTTTGTTTTGTTTTTGAGACAGAGCCTCAAGCTGTCACCCTGGGTAGAGTGCAGTGGCATCACAGCTCACAGCAACCTCCAACTCCTGGGCTCAAGCGATTCTCCTGCCTCTGCCTCCCAAGTAACTGGGACTAAAGGCACCCGCCACAACACCCAGCTATTTTTTTTTGGTTGCAGCCATCATTGTTGCTTGGCAGGCCTGGGCTGGATTTGAACTTGCCAGCTCAGGTGTATGCTGGCAACTTAGCGACTTGAGCCACAGGCACCGAGCCAACAAACTCTATTTTAAATCCTTACATCTATCAATTCCTTAATCTTATTTTGGGGCAGGTATTATATACAATAATCCTCATTTTACAGATAATGAAAATAAACCATGGAGAGCACAGAGAGGAAACATAATTTATCCAAGATCACTGTAACAAAGTATTAGAGGAATGATTTGACCCCAGGTGGTCTGGCTCCAGAGTCAAACCTTACCTTGCTAAACAGCCTCTGATTTACTTCTTTTTTTTTTTGGAAACAATGTCTCATTATGTCACCCTTGGTAGAATGTCATGGAATCACAGCTCACAGCAACCTCAAACTCTTGGGCTTAAGAGATTCCTCTTGCGGGCAGTGCCTGTGGCTCAGTGAGTAGGGTGCTGGCCCCATAAACCAAGGGTGGCAGGTTCAAACCTGGCCCCAGCCAAACTGCAGCAGAAAAATAGCCGGGCATTGTGGCAGGCGCCTGTAGTCCCAGCTACTTGGGAGGCTGAGGCAAGAGAATCACTTAGGCCCAGGAGTAGGAGGTTGCTGTGAGCTGTGACATCATGGCACTCTACCCAGGGCCATAGCTTGAGGCTCTGTCTCAAAAAAAAAAAAAGAGAGAGATTCTCTTGCCTCAGTCTCCCAAGTAGCTGGGACTACAGGTGCCCACCATGATGCCTGGCTATTTTTTGTTGAAGTTGTCATTGTTGCCAGGGCTGGGTTTGAACCCATCACCGTAGGTGCATGTGGCTGGCACCATAACCACTGTGCTACGGGCACCAAGCCTGATATACTTCTTTCATAGTGTCCTGCTCTTTTCCTGCTCCTATTAAGCATCCAGGGACTTCATTGCTCCAGAGTCAGGATTGTTGGCCTTTTTGCTGTTTTGTTTTGTTTTGAGTCATAGTTTCACTCTGTTGCCTGGGCCAGTGTGCAGTGGTGTCAGCCTAGCTCATAGCAACCTCAAATTTCTGGACTCAAGAGATCCTCCTGCTTCAGCCTCCCAATTAGAGAAAACTACAGGCACACCATGATGCCCAGATAATTTTTCTATTTTTTTGTAGAGATGGGAGTTCTTACTATGTTGTTCACGGCTAGTCTCTAACTTCTGACCTTCAGCAATTCTCCTGCCTCAGCCTCCAAAGTGATGCGATTATAGGCGTGAGCCAGCATCAGTTTTTACATGAATGTCTAGGCTTAGGGGACTTGGGTGCCAGACAGGAGGTATAAGTTTGGACTCTTCGTTTCTGCCTCCTCGCGGCATCCAGGAAGCGGTACCTCCAGCGGCGAGCAGCTCTGGGACAGCTGAACACCGTCCTCCTGGTGGCCCGGCCCCTGCTCTGGAGGCGACAGAAACAGCAGGTGTGGGCTTTGGGTGGGGCTGCTGGACTGAGGAAGCTCAGGGTAGAGGCCAGGCAGCCTTAGCTGTCAAGCTGGCCACATCTCAGTAGTTACCACACTCTCAGCCCAGCTTCCTAAGGACCGTGACCTTGGGGGCCATCACTTGCTGGGTTCCTCCCTTTTCTCTCTGTATGGTTGGGATCAGCCCAGGATTCTTTCTTCCTTCATCTCTGCTGAGTCCACCAGAGCCTGGCTCTTCCCTTCCTGCCTGCCTGGGGTTCCTTCCCATCCTCTCCAACCCTCCTTTGGGGCCCTTCCGCTCCCCTCTCTCGCCCAGTGACTCCAATCTGAGAGCCATAAAGCAGCTCAAAGGTCAGTGCCCACATGCTGCCCCCTTTCAGGCCCCTCCCTGGCTGGACTTTGTCCCCTGGGACAATTTCTTCCCTTCTTCCTGTCCTCTTCCCAGTACCCTGGCAGACAGGCCTTGATGCCCAAAGTACTGAGGCTGGCGAGGAATCTGAAGGGTGAGGGGGCAGGTGGGGACCAATTGCATTGCCGGGCAGCTGGCCCCTCCGGGTCTGTTATTCTTCCTTTGCTAATGTCAGAGCCCCCTGGGGGCAATAGGGGCAGCTGAACTACGTAGCTGGGGAGGACCCCCAGAGGACTTCATACACAAGGCATCAGCTCTTCCTGCATCTCCCCCAACAGCTCGGGCATTGGTGCGGCTGGCTTGTGGACGGAGCCTCAGAGAAAATGCCAAACGTGGTAGGTGGCCTGGGAGCTGGAGGAGTTCTATGCTGGGATATGAAAATGCTGAATGTGGCCTGGCTTGGGGAAGAGTTCCAGGGTGTCACTGTGGGTTCTGTCCCTCAGGGATATCCTCTATGCTACCTAAGAGAAAACTGGGGTGCCTTTGGTACTCCAGGGCTCCTGGTTTCTCTCTGAGGATCTTTGGGGCTCTCTAGTTGAGTGTCCAGGGTCAGAAAGCTTGGTCTTTGGAGGATTATTTACAATCCTGGGGCTGAAGGGTTGCCCTAGGTCCCCATGCTTCCTCCCTTGGTTCCTGGGTAAGTTGGTCCCCCTTGCCAGGAGCTGGGGAGCTTGGAGATCCCAGCTGAGCTGGCGGTCATGCTGAAGACAGCAGAAGGTGAGTCTCATTGGTGCTTTTCCAGAATCCCTTCCCTGGTCCCTTTTCTCTGTGGTGGGTTTGTCCCCTGTGGTCTAGGCCCCCTGAGCTCCTTACTAGGCTCCCATCTGATGGTGGTGGGAGGTGCCAGGGCCTATACCGCACCTGGGCTGTCTCCTGACGTTGTTCCAAGGCCACCAGGATGCCCTGGCTGGGATGGGGAGGGGGGTGCCAGGGCCTATACCACACCTGGGCGGTCTCCTGATGTTGTTGTTCCCAGGCCACCAGGATGCCCTGGCTGGGAGCATCACCGAGTCCATGCCCCCTGAAGTCCCCGCTCGGCCCAGCCTGGCGCTCCCACCAGACATTGACCGGTTCCCCTTCTCCAGCTTCGTCTCCATCGGCTTTCAGGTGGACCCCCTGCCCATGCTCTTCTGCTGGACCCAACCGTCCCCTTACATTGGCACCTGCCAGGCGGAAGCCGCACCGATTCCCTCCTTCTCCACTTTTCCTCCCCCTTCTCCAGTCACTGGGGCTTTGAATGCGGATGAATCGCTCTGAAAATACCTGTTGACTCAAAATACAGTGTCTTGCCATGTTGACATTCAGCATTGCCACACCCTTCCTACACTTGCAGCACCTCCCTGCGGCTGACGTCATGTCATTAAAGGATGTTTACTGACAAGGGAAACTCTAGGATCCAGCATTGACTACAAAGGCAGGATTCAAACCTGCACTTATAATATGATCCTGATTTTGTTTAAAATCAACAGTAAAGAGGGTGTATATATCTAGGCATAGAAAGTAAAATGAGAAAGAGACTAAGAGCTGGGCACAGTTGTGTACACCTGCAGCCCCAGTTTCTTGGGAGGCTGAGGCAGGAGGATCCCTTGAAGCCAGGACTTGGAGACCAGCCTGGACAATATGGCAAGACTCCACCTCTAAAAAATGTCTTTAAAAAATTAGGTGTGTGGGAAGCGCCTGTGGCTCAGTAGGTAGGATGCCAGCCCCATATACTCAGGGTGGCGGGTTCAAACCCGGCTCCAGCCAAGTTGCAACAAAAAAATAGCCAGGTGTTACGGCGGGCGCCTGTAGTCCCAGATACTGGGGAGGCTGAGGCAAGAGAACGGCCTAAGCCCAGGAGTTGGAGGTTGCTGTGAGCTGTGTGAGACCACGGCACTCTACCAAGGTTGATAAAGCGAGACTCTGTCTCTACAAAAAAACAAACAAACAAAAAAAATTAGGTGTGTGTAGTGGCACTCACCTACAATTCTAGATACTTGGGAGGCTGAGGGAGGAGGATTAGTTGAGGCAAGGAGTTTAAGGTTGCCATCAGCTATGATTGCACTACCATATTCCTAGGCATCAGGTCAAGATCCTGTCTCTTAAAAGAGGGTAAATGTGGGCAGCATCTGGGGCTCAAAGGAGTGGGGCACCAGCCCCATATACCGGAGGTGGTGGGTTCAAACCCAGCCCTAGCCAAAAACTGCAAAAGAAAAAAAAAAAAAAAAAAAAAAAAGGCTAAATTTTAACTATGGTTATCTCTGGCAGTGAGATATTAGAGATCGTTTTTGTTTTCTTCTTTATATTTTTCCATGTTTTCTGAGTTCTGCGTATATGGGTGTCAATTTTCTAGTCAAAGAGCAGTAAGATGCTTTTCTGCAATGCCTTTGCATGTAGCCCTCCCCATCCCCTGGGCAGGTGCTCCCATTGGGGTCCCTCAGGACTATCCTCTAGCAGGCACTGTGTCACCCTCTTCCCCTTCTTCCCTTGCAGGAGCCATCGCTGCCCAGCCCAGGGCAGCCGCTGGCCAAGCCCCTGACACAGCTGGGTGGTGAGAACCCTCAGTGTGCCCTGGACATCAACAAGGTGGTGAGTAGCACATCAGAAGGGGACAAGGTGGCCCCTTGCAGGAACAGAATGGGCAGATGGTGGCCCTGCATGTCATGTCCTTGCCACACTGTGTTGGCAGATACTGCGATTCCTAGGGGACGGATCCCTGTCGTCCTGGCAGAGGCAGATCATGGGCACCTATCTGGTGCGGCAGGGGCAGCGCCAGCTGGGGCTGCGGAATGAGCTCTTCAGCCAGCTCGTTGCCCAGCTCTGGCAGAACCCAGATGAGCAGCAGAGCCAGCGTGGCTGGGCCCTCATGGCCATACTGCTAAGTGCCTTTCCCCCGACAGCAGCCCTACAGAAGCCGCTGCTCAAGTAAGGGCTCTGGGGAGTAGGGACCTGGCAGGAGGGGCCAGCAGACCAACCCACCTCCACAGCAGCCTTGTGATGTCCCTACAGGTTTGTGTCTGACCAGGCCCCCACAGGCATGGCAGCACTGTGCCAGCACAAGCTGCTGGGGGCCCTGGAGCAGTCACAGTTAGCGCTGGGGGCTGCTCGGGCTCACCCACCCACCCAGCTGGAGTGGATGGCTGGATGGCGGCGGGGCCGCATGACTTTGGACGTCTTCACCTTCAACGGTGATAGTCACCTCCTGCCCAGGCATCCCCAGGCCCACAGTGGGGCCAGCTCACCACCTCCCCCACCATGGACCTCCTCCTCCCTTAGCCTTCCTCCTGCCCCCTGCACGGTGACCCTGATCTCCCCTTTGTCTTGCTTGGGGACTCTGTGGGTCAGCAGCCCCTTCCTGTCAGGTGGCCCTGCCACCCCTCACTCCTGTCCCACCCCACCCTGCAGAGGAGTGCTATTCGGCTGAGGTGGAATCCTGGACCACGGGGGAGCAACTGGCCGGGTGGATCCTGCAGAGCAAGTATGGGGTCTTGGAGGGGGCCAGTGTGGCCAAAGCTGACCATCGTCCTGTCCTTCTGCTGCCTCCTTGTTCCCCCAGCTCTCTCTCCCTCCAAGGGGCAGGAAGGGGGTGCCCCTAGGTGTGAGTGACAGTGGGCACGGTCCAGATTGTAGACACAGATGGGGAACAAGGTCTGGAGAATAAGTGAGGGGTGTGTGAGCACCTGGGCTCTAATCCAACAGGGCTAGTAGCTGTAGCATTGGCACTGATGCAGGGCATGTAGTGCCGACGGAGGAGAGCCATCCCAGCTGCCAAGAGAGGCACTCCCAGGGCTGCCCTTCCTTCCCCACCCCCCACTCTTTGGTCCTTGCCCCTTCAGGATGGCACCTCCCTCACTGACCACCTCCTACTCCATGCCCCTGTCTCACCCAGAGGCCTGGAGGCGCCACCCCGTGGCTGGTCCATGTCACTGCACTCTGGAGACGCATGGCAGGACTTGGCTGGCTGCGACTTTGTGCTGGACCTGATTGGCCAGACAGAGGACCTGGGGGACCCAGCCGGTCCATGCAGTTACCCCATCAGTCCCCTTGGCTCGTAAGTGCCTTACCATCATGCCTGTTCTGCCTCTGCTGGTGACCTCCATGGCCACCTTGTCACATCCATGGGCTCACAGGAACAGTGGCAAGTGCGGCCCCTCCACCCTGCTGAGCAACCCCCACAGCAGCTTCCACCTCTTGCCTGAGCCCGGGGTACCCCCTCAGCTTGCCCTCCTATTTCTGCAGAGCTGAAGCCATACCCCCTGCCCCTGGTGTCCGGGCCCCCTCACTACCCCCAGGACCTCCGCCAGGTCCAGCCCCAACATTGCCTAGCAGGGGCCACACAGGTAAGACTGGTGTGGGCACCTGAGGTTGGCGGAGCATGGGCAGCGCCATACCCCGGCGGCTTCACCAACCCTCTCTCTGCCTTGCAGGCAAGGCCGGGAGCCTGGATGGCTTCCTGGAGCACCTTTTTGAGCCAGTCCTCTCCCCGGGCCTCAGTGTGAGTGTCCTGCATACCCTATGGACCCCTGCTCCTGCCTCCTCCACTTTTTCCAGCTTCTGGTTCTGACCCTGTGACCGTTGTCCCTTTAGGATCTAGAACAAGGCTGGGCTCTGAGTGGTCGCATGAAGGGAGGCGGTGCCATGGGACCCATGCAGCAGGGCTACCCCATGGGTAAGTGTGTGGCTCATGTCCCATCCAGGGCCTCTGAGCTCCCCCACCCTCAGGCAGCCGTAATTGGTGCTCTGGCCAGCACCTGGGGGTCAATGATCTTCTCTTTGCTTGGGCTGGAGGGTGACCATATGTGGCCCAGGTAGGGACTGACATGGAGGGCCCCATTCCCCCAGTGTACCCAGGAATGATGCAGATGCCTGGATACCAGCCAGCTATGATGCCTGCACCCATACCCATGATGCCAGCCATGGGCGCAGGCCCTGCCATGCCAAGTAAGGCTGGGCTGGGGCACTGGTGTCCCTTCTCAAGAGAGTAGTTGTCAGCTCTGGGACTGGATGGGGAGCATCCTCCCAGGAGTCTAGAGTGCACAGTGGGTGGAGGGCCTTCAGCCTGGCTATGCCTCTAACACACTCTGGCTACCCTGGCAGCCATGGTGGTGCCACCACAGCCACAGCCGCAGCCGTTACTTCCCAGCTTGGATGTGAGCCAGCTGGCGGTCCAGCAGCAGAACTTCATCAATCAGCAGGCGCTGATCCTGGTGAGGGTGCAACACCGCAGGGCTGGGGAGGACAGGTCTAGGGGAGAGGAGCCTACACTGACTCATCACCCTTCTCCCTTCAGGCCCAGCAGATGACCACCCAGGCCATGACCCTGTCCCTGGAGCAGCAGACCCAGCAACGCCAGCACCAGCACCAGCACCAGCACCAGGCTGAGGCCATGAGGGCTGCATCCCAGGCCCCACCTTCAGCTATTACACCCAAGCCCAAGAAGCCCCCTGCCCCCCAGGAAGAGCCAGAGTGTGAGCTAGAATCGGGGGGTACCTATCTGAGGGTAAGGAACTGAACCCTCAAACAAGGATGCCAGAGTTGGGTGAGGGGTATGGGTAGGTGAGCCCAGGCCCTCGGGCCCAATGAGGTGTCATGTGCGGCTGGCTATGGCTGCTCTTCCCTTCTGCCTCCTGCCAGGAGGGGATCCCAGAGGAAGTAGAAGACAGGCTCCTGCAGCCCAGGAGCTTCCAGCAGAAACGAGACTATTTCCAGAAGATGGGTGAGGGTGCTGGGGAGTCCCATGCAGAAATTTGGCTAGTGCCTCTAACCTGGGCCAGGGGGTGTGGCCCATCCAGGATCCCAAATGGGCAGGCTGGTGCCAACATCGGTAACCATAAAGGCCATATGGGTACTTACAGGGCAGCAGCAGATCAAGGTGAAGGCGGTGAAGCCTCCTGCCAAGGTCCAGATCCCCCAGGGGGAGGAGCAGGAGGAGCAAGAAGAGGAGCCAAGAACAGGTATGGGGCAGGGGCAGGGGTAGGCAGGAGTCTGCGGCTGCTGTGCTCTGCAGTGTTTAATGTCTTTCCTCTTCCTTGTCAGTGCTGTCCCCTCCTCCTCCTCCTGCAGTGAAGAAGCCTTTGAAACAAGTTGAGGCCAAAGCTGCAAAAGAGGCTGAAGCTGAGCCAGCTGGGGAGGCAGGGCCTGGCCATGATCAAGAGCCTGCTCAGGGCAGGATGCCTATGGTGCGAAGCTTGGACCACACATCCCAGCGACGGGAACCCAGCAGGGAAATTCGCAACATCATCCGCATGTACCAGAGCCGCCCAGGCCCTGCGCCTGTGCCCGTGCAGCCATCCAGGTGGCCCCATAGGGAGGTGGCCCCAGGGGGAAGTGGCTCCCAGGGGCAGATGATTAGGGTTGCTCCACTCCCCAGGAAGTCATCCCATGGGCCTAGTTACCACTTCCTTCTCCCACAAGGCCTCTCAAAACTTTCCTGAAGAAAAATGACCCTAAGGATGAGGCGCTGGCCAAGCTGGGGATCCATGGTGCCCATTCATCCCCTTCGGTGAGCTCCCCATCCTGTCCCCTCCAGGGCAGTTGGAGGCTCTCTGGGGCAAACTTGGCCTTGCCCCTAGACTCAGTCCTTTGTGCTTTCTCTGTGCTCCACCAGACACTGTCCCCCAGCCCAGGGAAGAGCCCACCACCTACTGTAGCTCCTCGACCCAAGGCCCTGCCACAGCTTGGGCCTTCCAGCTCCATCAAGGAAAAGCAGGGCCCTCTTCAGGACCTGTTTGGCAAGAACCTGCCCACTGCCCAGGCACCCCAACCTCCACTAGCATCCCCACTGTCCCTGCCTGAGGACCCAGGGGCCCCTTCAGCTGAGCCCCGTGGTAAGGAACCCCATATCCCCAGTGTGTGGTGCTCCTTGGCACCCGTGGCTGAACCCATTTCGTTATGGCTGAGGTCAGCTGCTCAGGCTTCCGGACTTTGGAGCCCCAGCTTCCCCATTCCTGCCCAGGGCAGGGTCTGGCACCAAAGGACTGTCACACACAGGGTGTTGTCTTCAATGTAGGCCTGACAGCTCTCTATAGGGAATTTAGTGGCCCTGGCTGACGTGGTCATAGAGGCCCATGAGCCTCAGGGAAAATTTAGGTCTGGGAATGAAGGCGGGAGTGAACCAGGTGGAAGCTGGGAAAGCGGGACCCTCAGAGGCTCCAGGGCTCTGTGGGCTCTAGTTGTCCTGGCTCTGGCAGCCACTCACTGAGGCTCTTTGCCTTCTCCCCCTCCCAGGGGAGAAGGAGCCTATGGGGGACCAGAGCACCTCCACCCAGCTACTTGCACCCTCTGCCAGCGTGAGCTTCTCCTACACCAGTGCACCCTGGAAGTTATTTCTACGCAAGGAGGTGGGGCCTCAGACTGGCCTCTTTGGGCTGGCAGGGAAGTGGTGGGTTGTGGGCATCCCAGCCTGGGACCCCAGCATCCTTTTGCAGCCCACCTTCTCAAGGCTGATTTTCCAGGCTGGAGAGGGTGGAGGTGGGCTGGGCAGGGGCACCAGACCCCTGATCTTGGGTTTTCCATGCCTCCCTCCAGGTGTTCTACCCCCGGGAGAACTTCAGCCATCCCTACTGCCTCCAGCTCCTCTGTGAGCAGGTGAGAGCCTGGCCTACCTTCCCCCCTGCAACAATTGCAGGCAGGCTGCATTCCCAGGGCCCTTCACCTAACACCTGGGCTAGGCATGGGGCACAATGGCAGCCAGCACTTAGGGGGCTTGTCCTATGTATCCAGCCCTGCCTTCTTTCATTTAAGCTTCACAACATCCTTGAGATGTGGGCATCATTGTTAAACTAGTTTTAGAGATGAGGCTTAAAAGCAGAATAGAGACAGTACAGAGCACAGGCCCTGGTACACACCCACTTCTAAGTGGGTGCTTAGAAGTGGTGGTTAATTTGTTCCCTCTGGATGCTCCCAGGAGTGCTTCACCCCACCCCCACCCAGTCCTGTTCCTTTGGGGAAGCTTATCTCACTGACCCAATATGGTCATGGTGGGGTCTCTGGGCAGTGAAGGGGGCAGGGGACAGGTGAGATGGGAGCCCTCTCTCCCTGCTCTGCCCAGACCTTCTGCTAAGACAGACAAGCCTCAGGGAGCTGCTCCCTGCGGGGTCAAAACACCTCCACTGGACTCTCCAACCCGTGGGTGCTGCTCTAGGGGTGGGCTTTGGCCTCAGGTTCTGGTGGTGACCACCTGGCTTTGCCCCCAGATCCTACGGGACACCTTTGCTGAGTCCTGCATCCGGATCTCCCAAGATGAACGGCGTAAAATGAAAGACCTGCTGAGTATGGGTCCAAGGACCGTGGAGTTAGGAGCTTGAGTGGCAGGGGCCAGGCCTGTCCTAAGGGAAGGGTCAGCCATGGGAACAAACTCTGGGCCTTCCATTTGAGGACAGCCTGGGCCTCTTTCCTGCCTGCAGGAGATTTGGAAGTGGGCCTTGACTCTCTCGCCACTGCTGAAGACAATGTCAAGAAACGCATCGTGGTGGCCGCTAGGGACAAATGGGCCAATTACTTCTCCCGCATCTTTCCAGCCTCGGTCTGTGGTGCTGGGGGCAGGGGCAGCAAGTGGGGAGGCCCCCAGTCTGGACCCCAAGGCATGCAGGCTCAGGCCCTCTACAGACAGGAGGAGAGCATGGGGAGGGGGCAAAGGAAAAACAAAGCACAGCCACTGTCCCCGAGCAGCGCTTCTTGGGCAGCAGCGGGACTCAAGAACCTTCCTGTGACCCACCACCTTCCTGGCAGGGTGAGAGCGGCAGTGACGTGCAGCTGCTAGGTGTGTCCCACCGGGGGCTGAGACTGCTCAAGGTGACCCATGGCCCCAATTTCCGCCCTGACCGGCTGAAGACGCTCTGCTCCTATAGGTGACCTGGCCTTAGAGCCTGGGTGGGTGGTGGGCAGTGGCAAGCTAGCTCCAGCTCATGCCCCACATGTGTACAGCTATTCAGAGGTGCTGGGGGTGGAGTGCCCAGGTGGCTCCACCCTGGAGCTGTCACTGAAGAATGAGCAGCTGGTATTGCACTCAGCCAGGGCGACAGCCATCAAGGCCATGGTTGAGCTATTCCTGAGTGAGCTCAAGAAGGCAAGGAGCCAGGCGGGGCTGGGTGGGTGGCTCCCCCCAGGCTGTGTATCTCCTGTCTGGTTTCCCTGGGGTAGGGGTAGAAGGGAAGGCCAGTGGTGGAAACAGGCGGGGTGGGCAGGACAGGGAAGCACAGGCAGGCTCCATCTTCCCTGGCTACTCACCCACCCACCCACAGGACTCTGGCTATGTCATCGCCCTGCACAGCTACATCACAGATGACTGCAGCCTCCTCAGCTTCCACCGTGGGGACCTCATCAAGCTGTTGCCAGTGGCCACGCTGGAGCCAGGTATGGTAGCAGGTCAGCAAAGGTTGCTGGCACAGGGTGGGCATCCGATTGGTGGAGTCAATTGAGAGGCCCAGTGGGTGAGCCACCATCCTTGGGATGCCTTTTAGGTTGGCAGTTTGGCTCTGCTGGGGGCCGCTCTGGACTTTTTCCCACCGACATAGTGCAGCTGGCTGCTGCTCCAGACTTCTCCTTCTCATCAGAACAGAGGAGCCAGCACAAAAGTCACTTGCAGCTTGGGGAGCCAGGGCTGGCTCAGCAGGACAGGGCCTTGGAGGTGAGGCTGATGGGAGAGGCAGGGGCGAGGCTTCCCAAGGAGTGGAGAAAGGACAGGGATTGATTGCCCCAGAGGCTGTTGGGAGCCAGGACCACCTGCTGCCTGCTTCCGGTGGCCTAGGGGGCAGTGTCTGCTTCTTTCCTCTCTGGATTGCTTGCCTCATCATCCAAGCGAGACTGTGCTCTCTCTGCAGGCAGGGGCTGGGCTGTATACCCCTCCCATCCCATGTGGCACTTAGTTCATGACACACAAGACACTCTATAGCTCACCTTCCTGGTTGCTCTTCTTGGGTCTGGCTGGGTGGGGTTGCGGCAAGGCCCCTGGGACAGGCTAGTGAGCACTTGGGTGGCACCACATTTCCTGTATTCCTAGCACCCTGCTCCGGCACGCAGTGATAAGTCAGAGGCCACCAGCCTGCCTTCCTCCACGGCCTACGCCTCTCTGTCCACTGACTCCCATAGCTACACCATGCAGGAATTTGCCCTGAACTACTTCCGAAAGCCTCAGACCTTGTGAGTGCCCTGAGCCAATCCCTATCCCCATCTGTCCCTCATCTTCCCAAAGTGAGCTCCTTGCTCAGAGCTGCCAGGCCCAGTGCTCCTACCACTCTCCCAACACAGCTGGGATGAAGGTGGGGGACCAAGCCAGCAGGGCTATCTCCCCTCTGTCCCCACAGGTTGGACCTGACAGGTGGAGGAGCTGAGAGGAAGGCTGTGGCCAGCCTAGTGCAGCATAGCAAGGTAAGGGCAGAGGTGGGGAGGGATCTGGCTAGTGGACTTGCCCCCCAGGCCCTGAGGACCTCAGATCTACAGTGCTGCCCACCTGACTACAGGTTCCTATCCAAGAATCTCTCATCAGCCTTAGTGATGGGAATACAAGCAGGCAGGCTGTGACCAGCTTCAAGGGTAAGTGACTTTGGCATCCTGGGTCCCCATGTCTGTAGTGGCATGGACCTAGGCACCTGGTTCCCTTGCTTGAGCTCTGTCTGGCTCTGCTCCAGTCTACCAACTCAGGGAAGCTCACTGGCGGTTCCCACAGCCCTCATCCACCCCTACCCCCACCTAAGGGTTGTGTGGAGTGGATGAGCCCAGCCAACTCTATGCACTATGTGTGGCCTTGGGCACCCACAGAGTCTCTCCAAGCCTTAGTTTCCATATGGGTTGTGCTGGGCCCTCTGCTCCACCCAGACCCCATGCATTTGTGAGGCATCAGATGGCAGGCAAAGGCCCTGTATTGCAACAGCATAAGCCAGGGCCAGCCCTGGCCAGCCTGCCATGCTTCTTATCCTGTCTGCAGCCCTGATGCAATTTATGGGTGACCAATCCAAGCCCTGGGGCAAGAATGAGCTGGATCTGCTCTATAAGCTACTGAAGGTGAGCTGGGCTGTGCACTGGGGCAGAGGCCATGAGGCACTGTGCTAGGCAGAGCTTGCAGTAAGATGCACCGTGTCTGAAGTGAAAGGTGCCATGAGAATAAGAAAGTGGTGGAGGGGGCTGTTGTGGGAGTGAAGGAGTGAGTCACAAGCACTGGGGGACAGAGGCAGTCTTGATGAGGAGGAGGTGAGCCCAGCACTGTCACGCACCAGCAAGGCTAGTGTGGTTGGAGCCAAGCAAGTGAGGGCAAGCTTGAAGGGAGGTAGAGGGTCCAGGTCACGGCTGGCCTTGCAGCTGTCATGGGTCTTCGATCAAGAGGGGAAGCCACTCGAGTGTTCTGAGGAGAGAACTGGTTTACATCTTCTAGGCTCACTTTGGCAGTTGTTCTAGATTCTGTTGGTTTTAAGGGAAAAAGGTCCCAGGTGAGATGGGGCTGGTCTGGGCCCAGGGAAGCAGGAAGGGGAGAGATGGGAAGATTCAGAGCCGAAGGGTTGGCTGACCACCTGCATGTGGGGGTGGAAAGGTCGAGGCAATGACTGTCATCCACACACAGCAGGTCTGGGCTGGTGGGGGAATCTGTGTTGGACACGTGAGATCTGAAACCCCAGACTTCCGAGTGAAGGGGTCTGGGGTTCAAGGGTGTCATTAGATGGCAGCAGCTGAGACCATCAAGGAGAAAGGTTTAAGAGCATGGTGATGCTTAGAGTTCAAGGAGATAGAGTGGGACCAGCAAAGATGACTTAAGACAAACCAGAGAAGCACAGATGAGAAAGTGGCTCAAACAGTCTTGTAGAGGCTGTTAAGCTGAAGTAAAGACAGAGAGGACCTCTGGGATGTCACCTAGACTCAGTTCCAGCGCATAAGTGTCAGCAGGATTTCTCTGGGGCTTCATACCCACCTGCACCACAGCTCTGCTGCCCTACCCACCTGCCCTTCCTGTCCCCACAGCTATGCCAGGAGGAGAACTTAAGGGATGAGATTTACTGCCAGGTCATCAAGCAGGTCACAGGACACCCCCGGCTGTGAGTGGAGACCGGCAGGGCAGCTTCTGGGGGCAGCATGGGTGCTGGGTTCTGGTCATTGGCCTGAAACCCGGGCTCTCTGCCCTGCAGGGACCACTGTGCTCGAGGCTGGAGCTTCCTCAGTCTCCTCACAGGCTTCTTCCCCCCGTCGACCACACTGATGCCCTATGTGACCAAGTTCTTACAGGATTCTGGCCCCAGCCAAGGTGCCTGGGGCAGGGGGGCTTCCCGGAACAGGAACTTAGCTGGCTGGAGAGGGGCTTGGGCACAGTATGATCCTAACCCTACTTCTCTGCAGAGCTGGCCCGGAGCAGCCTGGAACACCTGCAGCACACAGTCAAATATGGGGGCCGCCAGCAACTGCCCCCGCTGGAGGAAATGCAAGCTTTCCTGGTACTGGGGCTGATAGCTGGGCATTGTAGGACTCCCTGGGGGCAGGAGGCAGTATGCACAGTAGGGCTGAGACTTCCGCCCATTAGTGGACTAACCTTGCAACCTGCCTTGGCAGAAAGGTCAAGCCATCCGCGGGCTTCTAATTCACCTGCCTGGGGGGATGGACTACAAGATAAATATCCGGACTTTCACGGTGAGCACAGGGGCTACACTGGAAGAGGCCATGGGCCTCAGCCCTGGGTCTTCCCTCCCTCTCACCACAGCCCTGTCCAAATGCCCAGGTGGCAGCAGAGGTGCTGGAGGAGCTGTGCGGACAGATGGGCATCACAGAGCCCCAGGAAGTCCAGGAATTTGCCCTCTTTCTCATCAAAGGGGAGGGTGAGCTGGGGGGTCAGGGTGGGGCTCTCCTGCCTGGGGGCTGCGGCAGCAGGACAGAGACAGCTGGGACCTGGCTTCTTGTGCAGGCAAGCTGGTACGGCCCCTCCGGCCCGGTGAGTACCTCAACAATGTGATGGTGAACCCACATGTGAGCCTGCACAGCCGGCGGCTGAGCTGGGAGACTCCACTGCACTTTGACAACCCCACCTATGTCAGCACCCACTACAGCCAGGTCAGCAGCAGGGGGTGGGGGGCGGGGGGTGCAGCTGCAGCTCAAGGGTACAAGTTCCTGCCTGAGCGACATCCAAGCCCCCTCCCCAAGAAGCTGTGGGTCTGTGGTGGCTGGTGGCAAAAATGGACTTGTGTCCCGGAGCCCGCTGATGGGGGCTCTGGGTCACAGCTGTCCCCCTCACGGCCCTGCCCTCAGGTACTGCGGGACTACCTTCAGGGGAAGCTGCAGGTCAGTGCCCAGGCAGATGCTGAGATTGCCAGGCTGGCTGCCCTGCAGCACCTCAGCAGGGACAAAAAGACACCTCCCTCAGAGTGAGTGGGTGCTCACCCCCATACCCCTAAAACGCCTCTTGTCTCACATCCAACCCAACCCACCTCCCTAGCCTCCTTTGAGGCCAAGGCCACTGGAATGGTACCCTTACTGGCCCTAACCACACTGGCCTAGAACAGCAGGGGCTATAGACTCCTGTCCTCTCCACCCAACCGAGCTCCTCCAGGGTGGGGCCCTCACCTCAGTCACAGCCTTAACCACAAAAGGCACTTTTGTTCAGTTGCCTGGCACCTGCTGGCCCGGCCCTATACCAGGTGGTTAGTGGTCACAGGTCAGACTGACCTAGACTGTGTCTCTAGGCAAGACCTGCTGGCTTACATTCCAAAGCCGCTGCAGTGGGGGGTGAGTGTGACCACCATAAAGGGTCTGATGGACCAGGAGCTGAGACAGCTGCAAGGACACAGCTCCCAGGAAGCACAGATCAGCTTCATTGGTGGGTCCGGGGCAGGGGGTGCTGGGATAGAGGGACTGAGAGGCTTCTTCACCCATCCTGTCCCTCTCACCTGACCTGGGCAAGTAGGGCATGTTCCAGAGCCACAGCAGTCAGAACCTCTGACTGGCCTCTCTCCCCACAGAGGCCATGCGCCAGCTGCCCCTCTTCGGTTACACCATCTATGTGGTGCTGCGGGCGAGTGAGCTGGCCCTACCCGGACCCTCCCTCCTGGGGCTCAACCACCAGCACCTCCTCCTTATGGACCCCAGCTCTCAGGTGGGCAAGGCTCCTACCACAGAGTTGGCCTAGAGACCCTCAGGCCATTCCCCTCCTACCACCCATACTGACTCCTTCCCTGGAGAGGAGTCAAGCTCTGCCATCTCTGCTGCCCCCAGAAACCACTCTGCTCCATCAGCCTGAAAAGCCTACATCGGCTCCACCTGCTGAGCCCACAGGAGGTGGGGGGCGCCCCTGGCCTGGAACTCAACTATGGCTCAGCTGACAGCCCCCAGACCACCTGGTTTGAGCTGCCACAGGTAAGTGACCAGGCCTCTGATCACCCTGGGAAGGTAGAGGCAGGTGCCTTGCTCCAGCTCTGGTATGTAGCTGCCCCCTCATAGCAGTGGGGTAGGAAGCTGGCTGGGGGTGCCAGTCTCAGCATGCTTTTCCCTGGACAGGCCCAGGAGCTGCTGCACACCATCCTCTTCCTGCTGGACAGCACCTGTCCCATTGAGTGGCCTGGCCTCAACTGAGTGGGGTTGGGTGGAGAAGAGGAAGAGGCCTCTCCCTGGTGCAAGTCTCAGCACATGGTCTGCCTTGGATGCCATCAGGTCATTCTGGTTTGGGCTTCACAGCTTGGCCCTGTTCTGGAACTTGACACAGCACAGCCAGCTGGCCCAAGTGGAGGCACAGGCTGGAACAGTGTCACCAACTGGGGAAGGAAAACAGCCAGGCTCTCTGGGAGGCCTGGTTCTGGGGTGAGGGCTGCAGGAGCTTAGGCTGGGATCTGATGTTGCCAGTCTGGGGGAGATGCCCACCTGCCCCAGCCTCCCACCCAGACTCTACATTAGCATGAGCCCAGGCCTAGGAGAAGCAGCTGCCGAGGAAATAAAACTCTAATGAGAAAAGGGCTGTGTGTGCACATGCATGTGAGAACAAACGGACTTTATTTCTCTTATAAACATCTTAGGTGGCCTGGCCTTCCCGACCAGGAGCTGCACAGGGAGCGCAGTCTGGCTACGGCCCCTGTACCCACAAGCTCTGCTCCTGGGGCAAAGCTGACATCTTCAGGGCTGAAGGGGGCTCCCCTGAGTAGGTCCCAATACTGTGGCAAGGTAGGCTGTGTCCCTGGCTTAAAACTTGTTAAATACAAGATGTGAATGAGCACTCCTTCCATTGGCAGCAGCCACACCACCTGGTACCTTCTATACTGGGCATCTGGTGCAGAAAAGGTGAGCTGACCTTGATTTGGGAGGTATCTGGGGCCAAAGCAAGATGTGGTTAGAAGATGAACGAACCCTGAGTAAAGACGATGGCTCTGGCATCTGCAGATCCAGGATGGCCTTACAGTGGAGTCTGCAGGAGGGCATGGACCCTGCCCAGCTAGCAGGTGGTCATCTCTGTGGAACGCTCAGGCCGTGCCAGTCAGCTTCACTCTCACACCGGTCGTGGCCATGGAAAAAGTGCTTGATGAGGTTCTGGGCTGCATCTTTCACTACAGATTTGGGATAAGGGGACATGAGGGTCAGTCTCCTGCCTGCAACCACCCCCTTAAGTGCCTCCTGGCAATGCAGGTGCTCACCGCTCGTTCCAGGAGAGATCTTCTGAGCCAGCAGGTGTGAGAGGTAGCGGGCGAAGCCTTTAAACAATTCCTGGAAAGCAGAGAGAGAAAAGCAGCAGAGTGCAGGACCTTTGCCCTCAAGGTCCCCAAGGCCTCCTATGGCCACCACCCAAGGGCAGGCCCCAGGGAGGACAGGAGTTGGTCTTGGTCTCAGGCCTAGCCTGTTTCTGCCCTACTGTGTCCTGGAGCTCACACTCCCTGTCCTCTCACCCCTACTATACCCAAGTATCCCAGGCCCTGAGGGAGGCAGAGCCCATCCACTCAACCTACCTTGGATGCAAATTTGCCCTCCTTGTAGAAGGGAGTCAGACACTTGACCACAACATTTGCAGCCTCCTTCAGGGAGATACCAGGAGCTGAGAGCCGGCAGGGGTCTTGGGCCATAGGGTTTAAGGTGCCTTCATCACTGGCCAACGTGCTGCCCTTGACCTCAGCTAAGATGGAGGGCTTGGCTGAGGGGCGAGGCCTCTTCTGAGCCTGGCTCTCTGGATTTTCCTGGGCAGGGCCATGGTAAAGGATCACTCTTGGGCTCCCTTTCTCTGGCCTCCTCCCCTCCTTATGGAAAACTGGGCTCTAGTACTAGCTGGCTCCCTCCAGCCCATCCCACCTGCTGCTGGGTGTGGGATGAAGTGATGATTATCCCTGAACCTTTACCAGAACAGAGTGACTACCAGCATGTCCACAGGCCTCCTCCCTCTCCCTGTGGCCTCCTTTCTGACAATACCTGCCAGGATCTGGGTCGCTTGCCCAAGTGTGTCTCCTTTGTGGGGGTAGGCTGGGTTCCAGGGGGGCTATGATCTCTTAGTGGATAGGTGCTGGCCAGAGGAAAGAGTAGGCATCAGAACTCTAGGTCTCAGCTGCTCCCTCGTCCCAGGCAGCCTGGTAGAGCTTCAAAGGCCCAGTGAGCAAAGGGGATGGTACCATGCAGATTCAGAACATTCCATGACTACCTGTGCCCTTACCATAGCTGCTCTACGGGGCACTCCTCAGTCTGGGGAGGGGCATTCAAACATCCCTGGGCTCCATCTTCTTTCTCTGGAGCCATTGGGGGTTCCTGAGCCCCTTCACAGGAAGGGCTGGCACCTTTTGCCTTTAGGGCAGAAGCAAACCAAGGTGGGCTTTCCACCCTTTGGTAGAAGAAGCGGGTGATGTTCTGAGAATCCTTGTGGGCCGCTGTGGCCAGGAGCTGCTGTTTCTTCTTAGCCCGGGCCTTGGCAGTGGAACTGCCCCCAGAGAAGCATCTTGCCTTCTTCTCAGAGGAGGGTCCCTCCCATTGAGCACTATCTCCAGGGCCCTCTCTGCTGGGCCCAGGGAGGGATGCACTCCTGTTCTCATCTTGGAGGCCACAGGGCTGGCTAGGGGTCTCCTGCTCATCTCCTTTTATGGGCTGGCAGGCTTGCTCTTGGATCTGTGAGGTCTCCATCAGCTCCATGGCCGTCTGGAATGTGCAGGAGCCTTTGGGGAAACCAGCTCCCACCCGCTTGGGTTTGAGCTGTGAGGAGAGAGGATTCAGACTTGGAGGTGTTGCCATCTGGTCCAGTTGAGGCATGTTGGGTTAGGGTCCTCAGGAGTGTGGGAGGAAAGACTACCTTGGGAGTCAGGGTAAAAGAGGCCCGTGGGCTGCAAAGGTAAAGGATCATTCATGGGCTTCCTTTCACTGGCCTCTTCCCCTCCTTCTAGAAAACTGGGCCCTAGTAACAACTGCCTCCCTCCAGCCCATCCCACCTGCTGCTGGGAGTGGGAAAAAGTGATAATTATCCCTGAACCTCTAAGCACCCTTTCCTAGAGCCAGCACCATGATGCTAGGAGAAAAGAGGCTGTCTCTTCCTGAAGGCAAAGGGAAAATGGTGCCTTTTCTGGACCTGGTTTGGGGTGGCAACCAGGACTCTACTCACCGAGTACACATGGGAAGCTGGTGGGATGTCATACTCATTATGCTCCGGGGGATCCGCCTGGGCACTGCAGCTCTTGGCACCAGCGCCCACATCATAGGGATGCCCATCTTTGGAGGCTTTGTGTATCTCAGCCACCTGGGCGGGGATAGGCAGGGAGGGCATGGCACCCATGAGTTCCACCTGACAGCCCCTAGCCAGGCCCTCCTTTTCCTCTAAGCATAAGAAGTAGGCTTCTGTGGCCAGTGGCTGCAGGCAACTAGACCCTAGACAGGAGAAGAGTGGGGGTCTACTCCCATTAATGGGCTTCTGGGGTGGGAGCAAGACGAGGGAGGATTCTGGGCCACAGGGTTGGCAGACAGCTTCAAGGTGTAGAAGCACCGCCCCCACTGCCCACCCTGCACTGGACCCACCTTCTTCAGCACACTGGCCTTATACAGGTTGGCCACCTTGGCATTTCGGAACGTCTCATATTCCAGCTCCACAGCCTTGGCCTGAAGGTCAGCTCTGTGGGTAGGAATGGGCACAAAGTCTCAGATAGGCCTGAGCCCTCTCCCTGTTAAGCTCCTGTGGATTCTCACAGCAAAGAGACTGTGACTAGGACTTTCCAGGCACCTTGCAACTTGCTATCCTTCAGTAGCCACCAATGCCATCTAGGTAGTGTCCACATTTGCCCCTCATGGGGCTGTGGGTTCTGGGTCCAGGAGTAGGACAGGTCACAATCTGGGGAGGGGCTGCCCAAACAAGCCAGGGCACTGAGTGTTCCCACAGTTTCCAGAGGAACAAGAGCTTGGAGGGCTCTCCTTGGCCCAAGAAGCTGGCTTCACCTCCCAGCACCGGGACACTCACTCATCAGTGGTACATGTGGCCTGGTGGTTACTGCTCAGAGCCTCCTCCAGAAGTCGCAGGCAGTGCTCTCGGCCCTAGTACAAGGGAGGGAGGTTGGTCAAATGGCTCGGGGCTAAGGGAGGGGTCTGGAATGGCTGCCTCTTACCTTCACAGTGAGCCTAGGAATCCTCCTGCTGGAAGCCTCTTTCAGGGGACAGTCCTCATCTGGGGAGGAGGGGTGGATCCTTCCACTCATCTTTTCTCTTTGGAGTCCCCCAACCCCCTGACAAGAATTGCCCAGTCTTGCCCTCGGAATGGCCCCCAAGCCCCCAAGACCACTGCTGTACTGACCTGGGGGTATGAATTCTTCTACTTTGGGGTCTTTGCCCTGGAAGACAACAATGAGGGGCCCATGAGGCACTGTGCCATGCTGCAGTTCCAGATTCTATCCAGCGCCAGGGCAAGTGCTGAGATGTTGTGAGCAGGGAAACACCAGGGACCCTGCACAAGCCACTGAGCCCTCCCGAACCTCTCCCTTCACCTTGCGCAGCCTCATCTGTTTCTGATAGAAGAGATTCCATTCTTTCTTGTGGGCCTCATCTCTGCTCTCGTCCCCACTGCCTCCAGAGCCTTCATCGTACCTAAGGGACAGGCTAGGCATCAGGAGCTTTGGGCCTGGACCATGCAGTACAGGGCATCACCAAGGTCCAGACCCCAGAATGACCCTGAGAGCAGGAGAGCAGACTACAGCATGTCACCTATGGTCTGGCCTCAACACGATGGAATGACTTTTGTAGAAGGCCCCTTACCTGCTAAAGCCCCCGTATCCCCTGCGGCCTCCTTCATACAGCTCAGGGTCGAAGCCATTCCCCTGGGAGGGCCCGATGCAAGTCTTGCTCCAGTTGCTGCTGCGTTCCAAAGCATCCAGCTGCCTCCGCACAGCCAAAGGGTTCTGGCAGTGGTCACAGCCTTTCGTGCAGGTAGGTGGTGCATCTCCAAAGTACTTGGCAATGGCAGCGTGCCGGCATCTGCAGCAGGCAGCATGGCAGAGGTGAGGGGTAAAGAGCCCAGGCAGGCCAGTGTTCATCCACCCAGTCCCTAAACACTGGCTGAGAGTCGCTATGTGCCTGATGCCACACTAGGGTTGCCCATACCTCATCTCATCGGAGCCTTGTGAGGCACTGTCTGGTTCTGCCTATCAGACGGGTGAGGACAGAAGGTCACATAACACACAGGGTATGCCAGCAGCTGGGATGTGAACCCCATTTGGTCTGGTTATTGTTCTGCTGCTCCCCTTTGTCTTCTGGCACTGAGGGGTCCTGGGATGAGTATAGGCCTGCAGTACAGATGCTGGCTCTATCACTGAGGCTGTGTCCTTGGGTTAAACATTTTACCTCTTAAAGACTAAGTGTTTTCATCTGCAAAATGATGCAGAAGGCACCGCCTCACAGGCCACATGAAGACTGAGGTGGTGGAATCTGGAGGACATTGTGATGTTGTCATTCACATAACCCTGCAGATATGACCAGTCTACAAGATTGTTTAATGCATCTAGATACACAAATACTTACCACTGTGTGACAACTGCCTACAGTTCTCAGGACAGGCATATGCTGTGCAGCCTGGGAACCAGACCAAAGCCCACAGCTGGGTGTGTCAGGTTTGTGTAAGTGCACCCTGACGTTCACACCAGGATGAAATTGTCTAACCACACACTTTCAACACGTCCCTATAAGCAACACATGACTGTGTAATAATACAGTATTACTTTTTTTTTTTTTTGAGACAGAGTCTCACTTTGTTGCCCTCTATAAAGTGCTGTACTGTCACAGCTCACAGCAACCTCAAACTCTTGGGCTCAAGTGATTTTCTTGCCTCAGCCTCCCTACTAGCTGGGACTATTGGCAGCTGCCACAACACCTGGCTATTGTTTTGTTTTGTTTAGTAGGCCTGGGCCAGTTCAAACCCACCAGCCCTACTGCACATGGCCAGCGCCTTAATCACTGAGCTATGGGCACTCAAATACAGTAAGTATTCTGGAGTAAGAAAGTTAGGCTAAGACAGGGACCAAACCATTGATGTTTGTATCCCCATGACAAGTAAGACTGAAACCACAAGAGCAGGCAACCTAAGACAGGGGCTATGTTTTTCCGCCATACAAAAAACAAAAGAGGGAATTGTTGGGCCCTGCCATGTGCCTGAGGCCTAGTGCAGCTTCCCAAGCCTGACTAGAAGTAGATCCATCGAGCTACTTCTGCGTAGCAAAGACTCAGCAAGGCCTGGCCTGAAACTGCCTCTACCTAGACACAGCCAACGTAGTACCATGCCATTGGCCCAACCCTGTCACGTACCCTATCCCCCGCCTTCTTTCCCCGCCCCTTCCCCATGCTCTATATAAGCGGCTGTTTGACGCAATAAAGTTGAGTTCCTGCTTA
>CAUYPK010147370.1:0-18329 GCA_963574355.1 Loris lydekkerianus
CTGGAACATATTCTCCTTAGCAAAGTATCCCAGGAATGGAAGAAAAAGTATCCAATGTACTCAGCCCTACTATGAAGCTAAACTATAGTTTTCACATGAAGGCTATAACCCAACTATACCACAAGACTTTGAGGAAAGGACCAAGGAAGGGGAAGGGAGGGGGGAGGTTTGGGTGGAGGGCGGGTGATGTATTGGGCCACATCTATGGTGCATATTTTTATCTATAATAGAAAAAAAAGAAAAAAAAATACTAGAAGAGAATTCAGGGAAAACTCTTGAAGAAATCAATTTGGGCAAATATTTTATAAGGAGGACCCCCAAGCAATTGAAGCAGCTTCAAAAATACACAACTGGGACCTGATAAAACTAAAATCTTCTGCACATCCAAGAACATAGTAAGTAAAGCAAGCAAACACCTCTAGAATGGGAGAAGATATTTGCAGTTTTTTCTCTGACAAAGATTTAATAACCAGAATCCACAGAAAATTCAAACGTATAAGCAAGGAAAGAACAAGCGATTTCATCGCAGGCTGGGCAAGCGATTTGAAGAGAAACTTCTCTGAAAAAGACAGGCAAGCGGCCTACAGACACATTTAAAAAATGCTCATCATCCTTAACCAGCAGAGAAATGCAAATCAAAACTACTTTGAGGTATCATCATATCCAGTAAGATTAGGCTATATCGGAAAATCCCAGGAATAGAGATGATGGTGAGGATGTGGAGAAAAGGGAACACTTCTACACTGCTGCTGGGAATGCAAATTAATACATTCCTTTTGGAAAGATATATAGAGAACACTTAGAAATCTAAAAATAGATCTGCCATTCAATCCTATAATTCCTCTACTAGCCATATACCCAGAAGACCAAAAAATCACATCATAACAAATGTTTATTTGCAGCCCTATTCATAATTACTAAATCATGGTAAAAGCCCAAGTGCTCATCGATCCATGATTGGATTAATATATTGTGCTATATGTATACCATGAAATGTTATGCAGTCTTAAAGGAAGATGGATACTTTATCTCTTTCATGTTTACATGAATGGAGCTGGAACATATTTTTCTTAGTAAAATATCTCAAGAATAGACGAGAAAGTGTCCAATATACTCAGCTCTATTATGAAACTAAATTATTGCTTTCACATGAAAGCTATAACCCAGTTAGAACCCAAGAATAGGGAGAAGGAGAAAAGGGACAGGAGGGAGGTGGTAGGTGGGCAGATGAAGGGGGGTTGGTGGGATTACACCTTTGGTGCATCTTACAAGGATATATGTAAAACTTAGTAAATGTGGAATGCAAATGTCTTAGCACAATAACTAAAAAAAAATCAGGAAAGCTATTTTAACCAATGTGATGAAAATGTGTCAAACGGTCTATGAAACTAGTGTATGGTCCCTATGGTCACATAAATGTACACAGCTATGATTTAATATAAAAAAAAGAAAAAAAGAAAAGTAAAGAAGTAAGGCTGGTTTAACATATGCAAATCCATAAACATAATTTTTTATATCAACAGAAGTAAAAACAAAGACTTGTCCTCACAATTGATGCAGAAAACATTTGATGAAAGTAATAATCCTTTTTAAATTAAAATCCTGAACAATATAGGCAAAGGTGGCACATTTCTTAAACTGATTAAAGCCATCTACAATAACCCCACAGCTAATGTTTTACTGAATGTTGTAAAAATAAAAGCTTTTCCACTTAGAACTGGAACCAGAAACGTTGGTTCTCTATTTAACATAGTCCTGGAAACCCATCATCAGAAACATAAATAGCCTCCATCTACACAGGATTCAGTTTTTTTGTTTGTTTCTTTGTTCTGTACCCTTTTATATTTTCAGAATTTAGCTTTAAAATATTTTCAATAGTGGCTGAATGATATTCCATGATATACATACTATCAGTCACTAAAAAAGATGGAGATGACTCGGTGCCTGTGGCTCAAGCAGCTAAGTTGCCAGCAACATACACCTGAGCTGGCAGGTTCAAATCCAGCCCAGGCCCTCCAAACAACAATGACAGCTACAACCAAAAAATAGCTGGGCATTGTGGTGGGCACCGTAGTCCCAGCTACTTGGGAGGCATAGGCAGGAGAATTGCTTGAGCCCAGGAGTTGGAGGTTGCTGTGAGCTGTGATGCCACAGTACTCTACCCAGGGCAACAGCTTGAGGCTCTGTCTCAAAAAATATATAAATAAATAAAAATAAAAATGAAACAGACTTTACAACTTTTGGATTAACCTGGATGGATGGGAAACACATTATTTTTAGTAAATCATCACAAGATTAGGGAAACAAGAATCCTATGTAATCAATTCTGATCTAAGGATAATTAAGATCATGGTACATGGTGGAGTGTGGGCATTGAGGAGATCTGAGAATGAAAGTAAGGGAGTGGGTGGGTCAAAAGGTGTGTGGTATATCTTTGGGTGGTTGGATAAAATTATAACAGGGTCTGTTTCTAAAAAAGTAATCGATGTAACCTGATCCTGTGTACCCTCAATCAATCCCCAACATTAAAATAAGTTATTTTCAATAAAAAACCTAACCATCCAAAATTTAGATGAAGCAGATATCTACAGAACATTTCATCCAAACAAAAGTGAATCACATAGTTCCTATCAGCAGACAGAACATACTTCAAATTTTATCACATCTTAAGTCACAAGTCTAACCTCAGTAAATTTAAAAGACTAGAAATTATTCCTTGCATCTTCTCAAACTAAGATAGACTAAAAAGTTAAACTCAGTAACAACAGGAATCTGCATACTCAGACACAAATATGGAAGGTAAATCATTTTATGCTGAATGATAGCTGGGTCATAGATGAGATTAAGAAGGAAATTGTCAAAATTTGGAGCAAAATGACAAGAAAGACATGAATTATCAGAACCATTGGGATACTGCAAAGGCAGTCATAAGAGGGAAATTTATAGCACAAGAAGCTTTCCTCAAGACAACGAAAAGCTGGGAATTTAACAGCTTAATGGAACATCTCAAGCGAGAGCAGAAGTAAATAATTTTCAAAACAAAAGAATTATATGACAGATCAATAATTTAAAAAGTTGGTTTTTCCTCACCTACTGTGCATATTCCAAAGGTACATGTCACATATATTAATAGTAGAGTATAAATGTCTAAAAACAACAATTAAATAAGTGAGGTGAATGCTATGTTAACAACTTACATGTAAACATTCCAAATTGTATATAAAATCAGCACATCGTACTCCATAAATGCAGTAATGTACACAGTTATAATCTAATCAAAATAAAAGAAAATTAAAAAAAGAAAGTAAATAAAATAGATAAACCTTTGTTTAACAAATCCAGGAAAAAAAAAATGTCTAAAATCTCTAATGTCATCAATCAAAAACAAAAAAGATGAAATAAGAATAGACTCCTCAGAAATTAAAAAAATCCTTAATCAATATTATAAGAAACTTTTGTCTCATAAACATGAAAATCTGAAGAAAATTGACCAAACTTGGAAGCACGTTAACTTCCAAGACTTAGCCAGAATCAAGTGGAAATTTTGAACAGGCCCATTCTTAATAGTATCAACCATATGAAATCTTCCTAGAAAGAAAATCCTGGGACCAGATAGCCTCAAGTCAGAATTCCACCAAATCTTTAAAGAGGAACTAGTATCTATATTACTTAACCTGTTCCAAAATATAGAAAAAGAAGGAAGACTACTCACCACATTCTATGAAGCAAACATCATGCTGATCCCCAAACCAGGAAAAGACCCAACAAGAAAAGAAAAATTTTAGACCAATATCACTAATAAATATAGATGCAAAAATATTCAACGAGATTCTAACAAACAGAATCCAGCAACACATCAAACAAATTATACATCATGACCAAGTCGGTTTTATTCCAGGTTATCAAGGCTGTTTTAATATCCATAAATCTGCAAGTATAATTCAGTACCTAACAAATTAAAAAACAAAGATTATATAATTCTCTCAATTGATGCAGAAAAATCTTTAGATATCCAGCATCCCTTAATGATCAGATCACTTAAGATAATTGGTATAGAGAAGACATTTCTTAAACTGATAAAGGCCATCTACAAAAATCCCACAGCCAATATCCTATTGAATGAAGTTAAATTGAAAATCATTTCCACCCAGATCAGGAACCAGACAAGACTGCCCATTGTCTTCACTGCTCTTTAACATTGTAATGGAAGTTTTAGTTATCTCAATTAGAGAATAAAAGGTGATCAAGGGTATCCATATAGGGTCAGAAGAGTTTAAATTTTTGCTCTTTGCAGATGACATGATTGTATATCTGGAAAACAACAGGGATTCTACTACAAAACTCTTAGAAGTGATCAGGGAATACAGCAGCATCTCAGGTTACAAAATTAACATTCATACAGATGTAGACTTTACCTCGTTCATGTTTACATGGATGGAGCTGGAACATATTCTTCTTAGTAAAGTATCACATGAATGGAAGAAAATGTATCCAATGTACTCAGCCCTAATATGAAACTAATTTATGACTTTCATATGAAAGCTATAACCCAGTTATAACCTAAGAATAAGGGTGTGGGGAAAAGGGAGGGAAGGGAGGGGGGAGATTGGTTAAGGGAGAAGGGTTTGTGGGATTATACCTGCAGTGCATTTTACAAGGGTATATGTGAAATTAGTAAATGTGGAAGGTAAATGTCTTAGCACAATCACTAAGAAAATGCTGGGAAGGCTATATTAACCAGTGTGATGAAAATGTGTCAAACGGTTTATAAAACAAGTGTATGGCACCCCATGATCACATTAATATACACAGCTATGATTTAATTTAAAAAAAAGGAACTTGATAATCAAGAAAGATATGCGGACATAATTCTGGTGATATCTTAGACCGTGGATATGCAAAACAGTTCTGACATATTCACTGTGTATCACTTGTATCTAAGATTTTGATACTATTCAATGTCCCTGACATCCCAATAATTAGAGTTCAATGACTTTTGTCTCACATGACTGTAATATTTGGTTGCTCTGGGACACCACTCTGGGCTGATCCCTTGAGCTCAGTGGTTGCAGACAAAGCTGAGCAATAGCAAGGCAGCCTCACTCATATTATACACCCATTTTGTATAAAAATTGAAAAGGTTGACAAGGGCTGTGGTACTTTCTTTTAGTTCTAGCTACTCCAGAGGCTGACAAGGAGAATTCCTTTATTCTAAGAGTTGGATTTTGCTATGTGTTAGTCTGATACCATGATACTCTATACTGTGCAACATTGTGAGTGGCTGTCTCATGGAAAATAATGAGATGTGAGAAAGAAAGAAAGAAAGAAGAAAGAAAGAAAGAAAGAAAGAAAGAAAGAAAGAAAGAAAGAAAGAAAGAAAGAAAGAAAGCTAGCTAGCTCAGTTTCCAAGAGGCAAAGTACAAAAAGAGATCAGCAGTTAGATGGATATAGGACTACATAAATGAGATTTATTATGGCACATAGGGGGGTGGGCAATGAGTCAGGACATGTGGGTTAGGGATTGTTTTGTTAGGATATTTACAGTTTATCTGCTAAGTAGATGTTCTTCAGAGTTGCCTGGTCCCTTGGTTCAGACTGATTGTGGCAATTGGATATTGGCCAAGATTGAAGGAATTCAACAGATGTGCAGCATATCCTCTTGATCTTTAGGGTGCATATGAAAAGGCTGATTTTAGTTAATAATTTATTTTGTGTGCAGGTTCCAGGGACTACATAAATCTAGAATATCAGGTGGTGCCTTTGGGTCAAGAGTAGTGTGCTAGCCCCATGTATTGAAGGCGGTGGGTTCAAATATGACCCTGGTTAAAGTCTGAAAAAAAAATAGGATATCAAAGGATTAGAGAAAATTAAAATTAAAGGATAGATTAATAGAGGTTGTAGGAAAAATTTCACTCTGAGAGAATAATTTCTGTAGTTGACATCTAATCTGGAGAAGAAAATTCCACTGTATTAGTGGTCAGAAGTAAAAATGAATAATTTCCCTACCAATGTTTTTCTCTATTTATGTATTGACACAGAGTCTCATTTTGTTGCCTTATGTAGAATGCCCTGGTATAATATCTCACAGCAAACTTCAAGGGTTGTCATCAAGAGCACCTATTTTCTGAGATGGCCCTCTAGGCGCTTGCGTAATATCTGGCCATTTTTTTATTTTTTAGAGGTAGGGATCTCAATAGTGCTCATGCTGGAATCCAATTCATAAACTCAGACAAAACAGGGCCTCCCTTAAAGCAAAGATGACAGGTATGAAGCACCACTGGTGGCCACCAAATGTAGTTTGAAAAATATCACAAATTCAAGGTCTGGAGTGGTTGCTCACACGTGTAATACTAACACTCTTGGAGGAAGGGGCAGATGGTTCAAAGTAACTGGATACTTTGGGTGATCACATGGACTTGTAGAAGCTCAAGAGGATGAGTCAAAGGTTTTGTTGACCTACATGATTGAGATTGCAGATAGCTATGATGTCAGGGCACTCTATCCAGGAGGAAGTTTTCAAATGCTATATCAAGGAAAAAGAAAATGGCAACTTCAGCAGGATAGAACAATGTGTCTTCCATGTAATTTGATGCTGTGTATGAACAGATAGGGTAGACTCTCTCTCAAGTACTCTCATGACCTGGGTATTTCTTATGCTGTGAGCCTTTTGAGAACCTCAAGTTTTGGAAAATATCTTCAAGTAGAATCATTGAAATAATTAGTTCACCCTTTGAAAGTATAAAATTTTGTGTTTCTCAGTACACAATTCTGCAGCTATCAGGGCAATCTAATTTTACAACTTTGTCTTCCCACACAAAGAAGGGCAATATCTACTAGCTTTTTCCCTTTAACTTCCCTCTCGTGCCTGCCACCTACTCCTAGCAGACAATTGGACTTGGCTTGTTGTTTTATTCTAAGTTCCGTCATGCTCTGTGTACTCTTATGTAAGTGGTCATGTTCCCTTATCAAAATGAATTTAAGGTTCATTTCTGTTGAAACACTAATGTGCACTTCATTCCTTTTGATTGTTGAAAAGTATTCTATTTTTGTGGATATAGCACGTTATATGTATTCACTCATCTGGAAATTTTAAAAGTAGTCCTGAATTTCCATTCTCACTCAAGATTTTTGTTGTTGTTGATGTTGTTGTTGTTGCAGTTTGGTTGGGGCCGAGTTTAAACCTACCACCCTGGATGTATAGGTTTGGTGTCCTACTCATTGAGCAAAAATTACTTCCCTTTATTGAACACTTGTAGAGGTATTATCTACAAAATATATTGCCTCTGTAAAACCCTTTTTGGTGTTTCATAGAGTGACCATGTTATTTTCCTTAGTGATTTTATTAATCTAGTGGGTTCTATTATTTGATTTACTCTTATTGAGCTGGACTTGCAATTCTGGTAATAAATCCCATTTGGAATACTTGTATAAAATATGTTGTATGGTACCAGACTTTCCCTACCCTGGCAAAGTATGTCTAATACATTGGATACTTTGTTTACTCAATTAGCTCCAGAAAAATACATTGGTACAATCATAGCTCATGGAAATGCAAGCAGCTAACCTCAAGTTGTTGCTGTCAGCTAGTCCAAACAACCACACAGAGGTATCATTGCAGACAGAATAATTTATTAAGAGAAAACTGTTGCTCACTCAGGCCCACCAGCAATTGCCCATCTTTATTCACTATATGAATAAGAATATATTCAAACTCATCACATAAGAATAAACAAGAATAATGAAGAAAAGCACTAGTTAAGCCTGCCATAAAAATTTTCTCCTCAGTCTAAAAGTTACAAAGCTTGTACATATCATTTCTAAGTCTGGAAAATTTAACTTAAAGATATACTACAAAAACACCAGGCTGTCTGTTCTATTTGACCACCTCCTTAAAAGATTAACTTAAACTTTTATGTAACTTGGAAGTTAGGGAATAAAGAGCAACAGTTCAGCTCCAGATAGGCGCTGAATATGATATGGTGGTGACATCAGGGATTAATGTTTCAAGGTCTTTTCAGCAAGGAGAGAGGAATTAACACCCAAGTCTCGCTTATGGCCAAGAATGAAATTTTCCCTTATCAGGGCCTCATACCACAAGGAGCACATATGAGACAATGCCATGGTTCTGGGGTGCAGAAAACCATGCTCCTTCATCAAGTCATCTTCCTGAGGTTATGTTTCTCAGCAGATGAGAGTAAATGCCCATGCCACCACTGTTCAGGAATTTTTGCATTTATTTCTTGGACAGGTTGGGTCTTAATATGTTGCTCACTGTGGTCTGATACCACTTAACTTCCAGAGATCCTTTTGCATTGGCCTCTGAAACCGTCTGAATTATACATGTGAGACATGTATCTCATATATGCTTATTAGGTGAAGATTTCTCAAGAATTCTCTTAGAAAATATCCCATACATTATAAAATATCAACTCTATTCAGATATAATTACCTATTTAAATTATAGAGTTTAATACAATACATTCAGGGAGCACTTGTATGGTTTATTTTATTTTATTTTATTTTTGTTACTAGAGTATTTTTTTTTAAGGTTTAGATCAGACAGATAGAAGAAAGAAAGAAATGAAAAAAGAAAGAATTAGGGAAAACAAGTGAATGATAAAGATACAACTGGAGGAAGAAAGCATGAAATGAGGAAGGGGCAAAGGGAGGGCATGGCAGAGGAAAACAAAAAAACAGAAAAAGAGAACAATGACCAAACTTGGTGGCTCATACCTATATTCCCACCCCTCTGGCATGATGAGGTAAGTGCAGTTCTTGATTAAAGGTGTGCTGAGAATAGACTGAAGAAGTGCAGACTTTGTGTCTACTAAAATATCACAAATCTTCTAGGCATTATGATAGGCACCTGTAGTCCTAGCCACATGGGAGTCTCAGGCATGAGCATTGCCTGATTCCTGAAGTCTGAGTTTGATATGATCTAGGCTGAAGCTTGAGAAACTAGCATGAGCCACAAACAGAAACCGTGTCTTAATAATACACAAACACACACACACACACACACACAGAACACCCCAAAAATAAAACAACAAATATTTTTATTATCTATAAAGACCAGATTTTTCTTGATAATTCAACCTAAGTATAAATGCTTAAGCTCTGTGAAACTATGACCAAATTGAGGCTGTAGCCAGGCATAGTAAATTTGGAAGCTTTTCTCAAATAGATGTTTTGGGGTAGATGTCAAAGAGCTCTTTCAAATAGTGTTCAAGTGCAGTTGCCTGTTGCAAATTGAGTAGGACACCGGCCCCATATAAGGGGTTGGTGAGTACAAACCTGGCCCTGGTGAAAATGCAAAGAAAAAAAAAAATAGTTGTGTGTTCTGGGGAGCTCCTGTAGTTCCATCTACTCAGGAGGATGAGGCAAATTAGTTACTTAAGCTCTGGAATAGGGACTTGACATGAGTTCTGATGCCCAAGAAGGGCAAAACAAACAAACAAACAAACAACAAAAAAACAAATAGTGTCCTACTTAAACGACTTCATGATATTATAGCAGATGTAATGTTGTACAAAATATCTACTGTTGTGTAAACTTAGTATCAGATTCCCAACTGTCAATAGAATCAGGAAGGCAGAAATGGTAGATCACTTTTCTCTCTGTGGATGAAGAGCTAAGAAGTGTGCTGTTTCAAAACCTTTGGGGATGCCAGGTGAAGTGATCAGAAAAGGCCAATTATTAGCTTTGACAAGAAAGCTGAACACAGCATGTTGTAGCATGATGTTCATACATGGTCATCGTAGAAGACATCACAATGGGTTTTGCCCTGGGTTAGCAGGTTTATGCTTAACATTATTCCTACTAAGCATGTGTACTGGCTATCTATGTTTATTGTTGTTTTCATACTGTTAGAAACTATTGAGGTTCTGTTCTCCACACTCCACTCATGCTTCCATAAATTTTTTGTATATCCGACCAAGGGATTCAAAAACCTTTTCTTTCCTTTTCACGTCACAGATTTGTAAGTAAGTAGAAGAGTATGGTTTATCCATTATGCTGCCCTGGGATTTTACATACCAAGAATGCAAGCCAAAGTTTCAGACAGTTGTTTTATAGACCTGACAAGTATATCTCAGAATTCTCAGTTCTACTTTTCCTGAGATTTTATTTCTTTCTCTAGAATGGGCTTCTTTTGGATGGTAGGTGTCCTAGTGAAGTCACTCTCTGGTAACTTGGTGAAGTAATGTGTCTACTAGAATACTTCATACCTCTAATTATTTCTTTGTATCATAGCATATATCAGCCTATGTTGAAAGTTTCTACGTTCATGACCTTTGGGACAGATGTATACAAACTTTCAGCTTCTTGGCCATATGTGAATCAGAAGAATTATGTTAGCCCACATGTTCAATATACAATCACTATTAAAACCTGATAAGAAAAAGATATTTCCATGCATAATTGTGATATCTGCCACCAAAGATATACTAAATAGTACTGAAATAATGCTTATGTGTCACTGGGTCCTGAGGATTGGACACTTCACAAAGCCTCTGATAAGATCATTTCTTAATAAGAGTTCAATGAGTTTTACCATGTCTCACTACAATATTTGGATGCTCTGGGAGGCCAAGATTGACTGATCCCCTGAGCTCACGTGTTGGAGACAAAACTGAGCAACAGTGTGACAACCTAAGCATCCATCTCCCACTCTGTTTCTCCTGAAATAGAAAAGGTAGTCAAGCCTTGGGGCTCTTGTCTTTAGTTATACATACTCCAGATAATATATTCCAGCTCCATCCATGTAATCATAAAAGTGGAAAAGTCTCCATCAGTTTTAAGGCTGTACTACTTAATGGTGTATATAGACCAGAATCTATTAATCCATTCATGTGTGGATGGGCACATGGCCTTCTTCCATGACTTAGAAATTATGAATTTGGCTACAGAAAATATTCTGTTTCAAAAATCTTTGTTATTTCGTGATTTTCATTCCTCTGGATATATAAGTAATAGAGGAATTGAATGATCAAATGGTAGGTTTATTATTAGATCCCTAAGCAATCTACAATAATCTTTCCAAAAGGAGTCCATTAGTTTGCATTTCCACCCACAGTGCAGATGTGTTCTTTTTTCCCCACATTCATGAAAACATCAATGGTTTAGGTATTTCTGATGTGGACTCTTCTTACTGGAGTTAGGTGATATCTCAAAGTGGTATTGATTTTTATTTCTTTGACCATTAAGGATAAAGAGCATTTTCCATGTTTTTGTAGGCTGTGCACATGTCTTCAGAAAAGTTTTACTTCACGTCCCTTGCCCATAGTGAAATGGGATCACTTCTTGTCTTTTTACTAATACATTTGTGTCCTCTGTCAATCCTTGTTGTTAAATCTTTGTTGGAGACATAACCAGCTAATATCTTCTCCCATTCTGAGGAATTTCTGCTTGCTTTTAATGTGTTTTTTTGCTGTGCAGAAGCTTTGTTGTTTGATCAGATAGAAGCATTATATTTTTGATGTTGGTTAAATTGCTCATGGCTCCTTCTCAGAAAATATTTGCCCAGGCTGATTAACTCAAGTGTATTACTATCACTTTTTTCTAGTATTTGTGCATTTTTTTGTGTTAAAATTAAATTTTTAATTGAGTGAGAGTCTATCTTAGCTAAGGGTAAAAGGATGAGTTTTGTGTCTGTCGTCTACAGATCACCATCCAGTTCACACAGCACCATTTTTTAAATAAAGAGCTTTTTCTCCATTGACACTTTTTAATTGTCTTATGGAGGATCAAATGAAGGCAAGTAGCTGGGTTCATCTCTTAATTCTCTATTTTGTTCCATATATCTACCTCTCTTTTTTGTGCCAGTAGCAGGCCATTATGATCACTGTTATTTATAGTAGAGTATAAAGTATGCTAGCATGATTCCTTCTGATTTGTTTTTATTTCTGAGTAATGTCATGCATATTTGATTTTTTCATGTTCCATATGAAATAAAATTTATTTTTTCAGGTCTTAAAAATATGACAGTGGTGCTATAATAGGGATTGCTTAAAATTGCATATTTCTTTCAGTAGTATAAACTTTTTAACAATGTTGATTTTTCCCAGCCATTACCATGATTATTTTTCAATTTCTTAAAACCTTCAGCTATTTACTTTCTTAGAATTTCATATTTCTATTTATACAGATATTTTACTTCCTTTGTTAGCTAAACTCACAAACATTTAACGTTCTTTGGCAACACTGTAAAGGGAATGGGGTTTTTGTTCTTCCATATTTACTACTGTTAGTTTATATAAAGGCTACTGATTTGTGAGTATTGATTTTTTAATCTGAGACACTGATGTACTCCATGATATCTTCAAAGAGTTTTGTAGTCTAATCCCTGGGTTGATCCTGATATGCAATCATAACATCTGGGAAGAGTGTAAGTTTGATCTCCTCTAACCCTATATGTATACAATTGATAGCTTTTACTTGACTGATTGCAAGGGGTAAGACTTCCACAATAATGATTAAAAGAGGTAGAAACAGGGGGAAACCTTGCCTTTTTCCTGATCTGAGTGAAAATGATTTCAATTTAACTTTGTTCTATATGATATTGGCAATGGTTTTGGTGTGGATGGGCTCTATCAGTTTAAGAAATGTCCATTCTGTACCTAATTCTTTATTTAGTTTATTTCTTTTTTTATTTTCTTTTTCTTTTCTTTCTTTTTTTTTTTTTTTTAATTAGTGACAGAGTCGCATTTTATCACTCTTGGTAAATTAAGTTGGCATCACATAGCTAACAGCAATCTCCAAGTTCTGGACTGAGGTGATTTTCTTGCCTCAGTCTCCCAAATACTTTAACTACAGAAGCCTGCCACAATGCTTGGGTATTTTCTTTGTTGTTCTTGAAATTTTGCCAGGTCCGTGTTTGAACCTACCACACTTGGTATATTAGACAGTGCCCTACACACTGAGACACAAGTTCTGGTCTGTGCTTAGTTAATTATTGGAGGATCTATTTAACACTGACAAAGGGGTGTTAAAATCTCCAACTATTATGATTCTGTAGGAAATCAAGTTGCTAATGTATGTTAGAGTCTCTCTTATAAATTTAGAAACACAGTGTTTGGGAACATAAATGTTATTAGTTAAAATCTCATTATCTTGTGTGTTACCCTTACCAAAGATGAAGTGCCTATCCTAATACGTTCTTACTTGTGTCGGTTTCTAGCATGTTATACTCTCAAATAAAATTGCAACATATTTTTTTTTTTCTAACTGCCAGTTGCCTGAATTATGGATGATCATTCCATCACCTGAATTTTGATATATTTTGCATGTCAAGATGAGACCCTTGTATGCAACAGAAATCTGGACTGAATTTTTATATCTAATCAGCCAAACTGTACCTCTTCAGAGAAAAATTTAAGGAATTCTCATTAATTGCAAATATTGAAAAGTCGGTAATATTTAGTGTTTTGATTTTATCAGAATTCCAGTGGATGTTTTTAATCAATTTAACACTTTAGATGTTGAAATTTGATCAAAACTTTCTGAGTGAGTTTAATTTGGTGGTAGAGTATTGTGCTGAACAGTATGAACAATAGGTTGAGAATATCCTAGACAGTTGGTTTAGTTAGGGTAAATTTATCCAACATGTTAATGTCATTAATGTATTTAATTTCCCATCAAAACAGAAAACTCAGTTTAGCTGGGTTGAAAGTTATTTTGTTTTCAGGAGGTGGAAGTTTGATGACCACATTCTTCTATCTTGAACATTTTCAATAGAGAGTTTTTCAGTCATTCTAATATTCTTCACATTGTAGGTTATGCTTTTCTTACATCTGGCTGCTTGCAAAATTTTCTCCTTCATAACAACTTTGAATAGGTTAATAATGATGAGCCTTGGAGATACTTAATTTTGGTTGAGTTGTGCTGGTGTTCTGAAAATGTATGCTATCTTGATTTCCAAAAATCAGGCCGTGTTTGGAAGAACTAATTGATTTTCTCTTGAAGTAGAGCATCTAGGCTTTGTGCAGAAACCTTGTTGGCTTTAGAAATTTCCATAAGGCCAATATTAGTTTTCTCTGAATTGTCCCAGATCACTCTGAGAGAATGATACATTTCTTTTCTTCTCCACATCTCTTCCTCTTTGAGAATTTGGGGATATTTCAAACTTATATCTTCAATATCAGAGATTCTTTCTTCTGTCTACTTCATTCTGTTACTGAGAGATTCCACTTTATTTGTCCAAACTTTGCAAGCTCTTGTGTTAATGTGTCCAAATCTTTGGTCACTTTGTCTTTGAATTTATTAAATTCTTCAGACAATTTTTGAAATCTTCCTTGAATTTCTAATTTTATCTTTATCTTCATTCTGTCAATCATATTTGCCATCCAAGTATTCAAGTTAATTATTGTCATCTCATCCATTTGTTTAAGAATGGGATAGATTATTGTTTTCACCTGGTTTTTCCTTGGGGAAGTTTATTTAATCTGATGATTCTGGTTGCCAAAGTTTTTCCACTGATTCCATCCAAGGATTACGTTTCACCATTGGGTAGAAGAGAAGATATGATGTAAGTAGGTTAAGGGCTCCTGGAATAGTAATTAACCAGCCCTTTTCACAAGAGCTGAAACTGGTGACTGCAGCTTTTCCCATAAAGCTTTGCAAAGGACATGTACATTACTACGGCCTAAGCCCAAGAGCTGGAATTTGCAGTGAGCTGTGATACCATGTCACTATATCCTCTTTGACAAAGTAACACTCTGTCTATAAAAAAAAAAAAATACAATTATTCAACCTATATTATGATTAGATATTTGATCCAAATTCATTCCCTCATTTCTCTCCCTATCAATAAATATTGAGATATGAACTCAAAATCTATAATATTCCAAGTAATGTTATTTTGATCTGCCACTTTTCATACTGACCAGTTGACAAGCACAGAAAAGGAACTCACCTACTGAAGAAGTTCTGTAATATAATGGTTTTGGTGAGCCAGTCTTGATATTTAGTTATATTAAAATATCACTGGTGAGGGATCAGATTAAAGATGGTGGCTCAGTAACAGCTTTCCTAAAACTGGGCATGGCGAGACTGGAAAGACAAGACTCCAGGCATCTCTGGCCAGTGGAATGTGCCTATAATTATCCCTTTGAGGATACAGGGAGCCAGCAAGGGACTTCTGGACTCGAAGAGGATAACAAAAACAGTGGAAAACTGGCAAGGGTGGCATGTGTTCAATTGACCTAATCAAGCTGGGAAACATAAGTACAGGCATCAGTGAGACTGCTAACCAAAAAGGCCTTACCTGTGAACTGTTTTGGTGATCTTAGACTTGGCACTCACTTGAACTGCCTTGGGGACAGCTTGATCAGGAGTGTGGAGAACTTTGAGCATTGTCTAGGGCCCCAAACTGAGCCACTGAGCTGGGCGCAGGAAGCCATCGTGAAAGAACTATCCTGGCAAGCTCCACCTTCAGGGTCCCAAAGCAAGAATTTGGTGGGAAATAATAACCTACTGACTGAGCAGCCTAAATGCGGTGACTGAGCTGCCTTACAGCCTTAATCCTTAGGGGCAGAGTGAGACTGTTTTGGCACACTGGAGCCTTGGGCTGTTGCCCTGGGTAGAGTGCTGTAACTTCACAGCTCATAGAAACCTCAAACTTCTAGGCTTGCTGCTGCCAAGACATCCATAAGAGCTGTGCAGCAACCCCCAAATGGTGACCCACACATACTGGGCCTCCGCATTCCCTGACCAGAAACTGTGGGAGACATGCAACCTTGCGTCCTCCCTCCTGTGTCCTCCCAGCCTCCACACTAGCCAATTCATCTGACCAGGGTCTCTGGTAGGTGCATGCCCTATGGAGCCCTCCCTGCATCTGTGCAGAGCCCTTCTCCAGGCTAGAGACTGCTGGAGCCTTGGGATCTCTGTGCCAAAGCACTGGGTGCCAATCACTCCCAGAACTGTGCGCACCAACCCCAGCCCTGTTGCTGGATCCAGGTGTGTCACACACCAGAGCTGCTTCCACAACCAGAACTCTGTAGCTGGAGCAGCCCCAAAGGAACTACACAGGGTCACTCCCAACAAAGATCCAGCAACAATAGAGTGATCCTGCTGAGGTCTAATCTTAGAGAGACATCTCCCCAACTCTGAGGACAGACAGAGGCAATCGTGAAAAACACTCATGAGGCAAAATAAACAGAAAAACTCTGGCAATATGAATAATCAGAGTAGATCAAATCCTGCAAGGATCAATTCGGGCAGACACAGCACAAGACCCCATGCACAAACAAATAGCTCAGATATCAGAAATTAAATTCAGGATCTGGATAGCAAATAAGATTGAATTACAATTCCAAAAGTTATCTCAAGAATGCAACAGATTCAAAGATCAAATGATAAGGATTTTGACAGATTGAGACAAAAAGTTGCATTTCTCAAAGATGTAAGAAACACAGTAGAATCCCTCAGTAACAAAATGAAGCAAAAAGAAGAAAGGATTTCTGACATTGAAGACAAAGCTTTTAAATGCTCTCAAACCCTTAAAGAAGAAGAGAAATGGAGAGCAAAAATGGACCACTTTCTCAGAGAGCTCTGAAATAATTCAAGGAAAACCAATATTCGTTTTATAGGGATCCACGAAAGAGATGAAGTGGCTTCACAAGGCACAGAGTCTCTTCTCCATGATATTAGAAAGAAGAACTTTCCAGACATGCTAACAGATTCTCAAATTCAGATAGCAGACAGTTTCAGAACTCTAGCATGACTCAACATGAATAAGACAACCCCCAGAAACATCATAATCAATTTTATTAAAGTTACTATGAAAGAGAAAATTCTGAAAGCTGCCAGATGCAAGAAAAACATTACATACAAGAGGAAAAATATTAGAATAACTGCAGATTACTCTGCTGAAAGCTTTCAACCTAGAAGACAATCGTCATTGATTTGTAATCCCTTAAAACAAAATAACTTTCAACACAGGATCCTGTACCCACCTAAACTGAGTTTCATTTATGACAAACAAATTAAACACTTCAATGACATTCACATGTAGAGAAATTTGCCACAACTAAACCAGCTTTCCAGGACATTTTTACACCTATCCTTCATAAACACCAGTGTAATTCTCCATGACAAAAGAAAACCCATTAGAAAAATTTCTGATCAAATTCCAACTTCCACAGACGCAAAAGAATAAAAAATGTCCACCAGATTCTCAAAAGGCTTGCCAATATTCTCAATTAATGTGAATGGTTTAAATTGACCCTTATAAAGGCACAGGTTGGCTGACTGGATACAAAAACTAAAGCCAGATATCTGCTGCCTTCAAGAATAGTATCTTACTTTAAAAGACAAATATAGACACAAGGTGAAGGGACGGTCATCTATATTCCAGGCAAATGTAAAGCAGAAAAAAGCAGGCATTGCAATCCTATTCACAGATGGAATAGGCTTTAACAAACCAAAATAAATAAGGATGAGAATGGACACTTGATATTTGTTAATGGTAATACTGAATATGATGAGATATCAATTATTAACATTTATGCACCCAACCACAACACACCTCAATTTATAAGAGAAACTCAAACAGACATGAGCAACTCGACTTCCTCCACTTGCATAGTAGTTGGAGATTTTAACACTCCTCTAGCTGTCCTGGATATGTACTCCAAAAAGAAGCTAAACAAAGAAATCTTAGATTTAAACTCAATATTCAACATCTGGACTTAACAGACACCGACAGAACATTTCATCCCAACAATCTGAATACACATTCTTCTCATAAGCCCACAGAACATACTCCAAAATCGATCACATCCTAGGCCATAAATCTAACATCAACAAATTAAAAAATATATAAATTATTCCTTGCATCTTCTCAGACCATGATAGAATAAAAGTTGAACTCAATAACAACAGAAACCTGCATACACATACAAAAAATGGAAGCTAAACAACCTTATGCTGAAAGATAGGTGGGTGACAAATGAGATTAAGAAAGAAATTACCTAATTTTTAGAACAAAACAACAATCAAGATATGAATTACCAGAACCTCTCGGATACTGCAAAGGTCGTCCTAGGAGGGAAATATATAGCACTGCAAGCCTTCCTCAAGAAAATGGAAAGAGAGGAAGTTAATAACTTAATGGAACATTTCAAGCAATTGAAGAAAGAAGAACACTTCAACCCCAAACCCAGAAGCAGAAAATAAATGATGAAAATCAGAGCAGAATTAAATGAAATTGAAAACAAAATAATTATACCACAGATCAATAAATCCAAAAGTTGTTTTTTTTGTTATTCAAAAGATCAATAAAATAGATAAACCTTTGGCCAACCTAACAAGGAAAAAAATAGTCAAATCTC